>PVJC01012487.1:0-39609 GCA_004026665.1 Murina feae
CCCTGATCGGCCCTGATCACTGACCAGGCCTAGGGACCCTACCCACGCACAAATTTCATGCACCGGGCCTTTTATAATAGAGTGCCAACTTTTATTTCTATAATTGAAGTATGAAATTAAAAATAATCACTGCAATCTTTTTTTAATCTTCATCATATGGCCTTTTCTTACAATGATTTTAGAATAACTTTTGTAAAGATATGTTCAATTTCAACTATGTCCTTATTTTTACTTCAATTTCTCTTTTTTGTGTTAGAATCAAGAAATAAGATTTTAAGTAATTAAAGTTTTATAACAAAATTTATTATCTACAATGCCAAATACCCATCTCTCTACTGAGACAAAGTATATGAAACTGTTTACAATGGTGTTCACCTAAGGGTGACAATGGTTATTTCTAGGTAATAAATTTATGGCAATTTAAAAATCTCTATCTTTGTATTTTTATGTGTTGTTTAAATTCATTTTTTGGTCATGATAATTTTTACAAAATTATTTAACTTTTTCTTAGAAAATATGCCAAGGTGTTAGCAAGAATTAATTTGAGGGTACGGGAATATATAGTTATGTAGTTATTCTATTTTAATATTTATCTGAGTTTTTAAAATCCCTCAATTCTTCCATTTTTAAGTTTTCAGATTATAATTTCTCATCTGAGTAAACATTTCATAGCATTCCATAAATTGTGAGATTTTTAACCCAATACAGTAATTATTAAAGAGAGTATTTAAAAATACATTTTTATTGATTTTTGAGAGAGAGAAAGAGAGAGGGAGAGAGAGAGAAACATTGATGAGAAACTTCCATTGGCTGCCTCCTGCATGTCCCCTATTGGGGATCAAACCTAAAACCTTGGCATGTGCCCTCACCAAAAACTGAATGGGCGACCACATGGGAAGACACTTGACCAACTGAGCCACATCAGCTGGGCAAAAGAGAGTATTTTTTAAATTTCCAAATGGTTGAGCTTATACACTTTTAAATTTGTTTATTATTTTCCCGTTTCATTATATAACAAGAGAATCTAACATGTCAGATTTCTAGTTTTTACAGTTTATATGGTTTTCTTAGAGACCTTTTTATAATAAATTTTTTACAAATATTCCATGAAAACTGGGACTTAGAAAAGTGTCACTCTAGGGTTTGAAGTTTGATACATACACATAATGTCTTATTGATAATATAGGTTCTTTATAGTCTTATTTATTTTTATCATTTTGACATATCAAATAATTTTTTTAAGTTTTACTACTTCATGCCATATATGAAAATAAACTCAAAATGGATCAAAGACTTAGACATATATGTAAGAGTTAAAACTATAAAACTTAAATGTCTATTTTTTATCTTGAATTAGGCAATGGTTTCTTAGATAATGACACCAAAATAAAAGCAACAAAACAAAAAAATTAGATAATAGAACTTCATCGAAATTTAAAACTTTTGTGCTTTAAAAGACATCATCAAGAAATTATATATTTGACAATAGGTTGTATATAGAATATTTAAAGAACTCTTATAACTCAATAATAAACACATAACCCAATTTAAAAATGGTCAAAGGATTTAAATAGACATTTTTCTAAGAAAGATATATAAATGGCCATTAGACACATGTAAATTAGCTTAATATCATGTTAGCCATGAGGGAAATGCATTTCAAAACCAAGTGCGCTGCCACTTTATCCCATAAGAATGGCTATAATTTAAAAAACAAGCCAAAAAGGGAATAATAAATGTTGGCAAGGGTGTGGAGCAATTGGGACCCTCATTCACAAAAACTTACATGTAAATGTTCATATGCACAATAGTCAAAAAAGTAAAAACAATCCAAATGTCCATCAACTGATGACTGGATAAATAAAATGTGATATGTCCACACTCAAGAATATTATTCAGTAATAAAAAGAAATTAAGTATTGATATATGCTAAGACATGGATGAAACTGAACAACATTAAATTGAAAGAAACCAATAAAAAGGCTGCATATTTTATTATTTCATTTATATGAAATTTTCAGAATAGGTAAAGCTATAAAAGACAGAAAGATTAGTTGGTTGCCTAGGTCTGGAGGTTAGGAGGGAAATGGGGAATGACTGCTAGTAGGTATGGGGTTCCTTTTTGGGATGATGAAAATGTTCTAAAATGGATTATTTATACAACTCTGTAAATATACTAAAAACCATTGGGTTATACACTTTGAATGGGTGAATGTAAGGAGGTTGAATGACCTTCAAATATATCAGGTCCTAATCCCTAGAACCTGTAAATGATACCTTATATTAGAATAGAGTCTTTGTAGCTGTGATTAAGTTAAGGCAGTGATTTTCAACCTTTTTCACCCCATGGCACACATAAAGTAATTACTAAAATTCTGAGGCACACCAAAAAAATACATTTTTTTGCTGATCTGACAAAAAAATAGGTATAATTTTTATTCATTCACACCAATGGCTATTGTTATGTTGGTTATTGTCATTTTTTGCCCCTAACTAAATAGTTAGGTACTGTATATTTTAAAAATTCTTGTGGCCCACCAGTGTGCCTCTTGTCCTGTGGCACACTGGTTGAGAATTGCTGCGTTCAGGTGTTTGCAATGAGGAAATAATCCTGGATTATTTGGTTGGGCTCTAAATGCAATCGTATGTACTCCTATAAGAGGGAGATTGCAAAAATAAGAGGAGGAATTTTGACCACAGAGGCACACAGATCAATGATGTGGCCATAAGTCAAAGAATACAAGCAGCCACCAGAAACAGGAAGAGGCAATTCTCCAACATACCTTCCAGAATGAGTACAGCCCCACGACACCTTGATTTTGGTCCAGTTATCATGATTTTGGGCTTCTGGGCCCCCAGAACTATGAGAGAATAAATTTCTGATTTTTTAAGGCACCAGATTCATGGTAATTTGTTATAGCTGCCATAGAAAATAAATACAGTTGATAAATTATATCTCAACTAGAGGTCCGATGCACAAAATTTGCAACTTGCCTTGGCCCTTGCATTCCTGGCTTCATCTGGATGGTCACCTGGAAGGGCATCTGAAAGGTCTTTTGGCTATCTGGTCTAATTAGCATGTAATGCTTTTATTATTATAGATAGAGCTGTTATCAAAAACAGTTTTAATATTGCCACAATTATTGTGAATGAATTTTTTGTTCATTTACTTTATATTTCTAATGTATTTTTATATATTCCACTAGAGGCCTGATGCACAAAAATATGTGCACTCAGGGGAGGGGTCCCTCAGCCCAGCCTGTACCCTCTCGCAGTCCAGGAGCCCTCAGGGGATGTCTGATTGACGGCTCCCTGTGGGAAGTGGGTCTGACCTCCCTCTGTGGGTCAATCAGGGGACAGCAGCCAGCCCCGCCCGCCCCATTGCCCCTCCGCCACTGCTAGTTGCTGCCAGCCCCTGCATTGCCGTCCCCTCCCTCTGCCCATTGGCACATGCCTTGGCTGGCCTGGTGCCACCTGTTTGCCAGTCCTGCCCCATGCCAACCAGTAGTTCCCCTGTTCAGTTGATTTGCATATTACACTTTTATTATATAGGATTGTAATTTTCTATAAACTCATAAAGCTTTAAAGTGTCCTATTACCTTTATTAATTTTATAATTTACAAATATAAAACTTTAACACTTAAAAATATAAAAAAAGTCTTGGTTCTACTAGATTATTTTTAATCTTGAAATCTAAATTTTGTTTGATTGCTTACTTTCATTATCAGATAGTCCTTTAACACTTCTCTTAATTTCATCTTTTTTTAAGTTGTATTTTGTTGTTTAAAGTATTACACATAATATTACATATGTCTTCTTTATCCCCATTGACCTCCCAACGGCTACCCCCATCCCCTGGCACACCCCCTCACCCCCTAGTGTCCGTGTCCATTGATTAAGTATATATGCACGCATACAAGTCCTTTGGTTGGTCTCATTGCCCACTCCCCCACCCCTCCCCTGCCTTCCCACTGAAGTTTGACAGTCTGTTCCATGCTTCTTTGTCTCTGTATCTATTTTTGTTCATCAGTTTATAATAGTCATTATATTCCACAAATGAATGAAATCATGTGATATGCTGACATAACGCTCTCCAGGTCCCTGCATGCTGTTGCGCATGGTAAGAGCTCTTTCTTTTTTACAGAAGCATAGTATTCCATCTTTTTGTCATTTTATATTAGGTGCTTTACTTATAAAGTACAAATAGCATTTTTTTCAATTATCAAAAAAAAATCACCAATCATAGGATAGACTGTTGATTTAAGAACAGATTTGGGAGGTTGGAAAAGAGGAAAATATTTCATTAAATATATACATTGATTATAAGATACATCTTTTAAAAAACTTTATTGGTCCCTGACCAGTTTGGCTCAGTGGATAGAGCATCAGCCTGCGGACTGAGGGGTCCCAGGTTCGATTCCGGTCAAGGGCATGCACCTTGGTTGTGGACACGTTCCCAGTGGGGGGTGTGCAGGAGGCAGCTGATCAATGTTTCTCTCTCATCGATGTTTCTGGCTCTCTATCCCTCTTCCTTCCTCGCTGTAAAAAAATCAAATCTATATCTATATCTATATCTATATCTATATCTATATCTATATCTATATCTATATCTATATCTATATCTATATCTATTTGATAATTCTTATCAAGGATGAATCCAAAACATTAAAAAAACTTTATTAGAGTATAGCTGACATATAAAAAGCTATCTATATTCAATTCAACTGTGTATATAAATATATACAGCTTTCTACATGTCAACCATACCTCAAAATAAAGTGTTTTCCCAAAATGGAAAATAAATATAAACCAAAATAATCATCACTAAGGCCATAGACATCTCCATCACCTGTAAGATGAGTCTTGATTTTAGAAGATGCAAAAAGAAAAGTTATCTTAGAAGTAAGTAAATATGAAATAGGGAGAATCAGAGAAGTTACATTTTAACAGACATTGCTAAAGAAGACTTTCCTCTCTGCAAATAGGGAAGACCAGGAGTTCGTTTTTACAACATTGCTCTGATAGTAAGTGGTTCTCTTAATTTAAAAAAAATTTACTCCAATTATGTTACTTTGGCATTTTTGGGTAAAATAGGCGCTCTGGAATATATTTATTTTCAATTGAACAGGGATAAGAAGTCATACCATGAATAATCTTTTCATTTCAGTCTGGCAAATTAAATTGCCTTTCCTAAGATATAGGGAAAGACACAAAAGGCTTTGTCAGCAGCAGGCAAGGTAACAGGAGACCACATGGAACTAAAATTTTTTTCTGATAATTTCATATTTATCTGGGAAAAATTGAAAATTTCTCCAGCTCCACTAACTGTGAGACTTTGTGCAAGTTACTTAATTTTTCTGCCCTTCACCTATGTGTGTTCATCTACAAAATTAGGAATAAGGATTGCTGAATCTGAGTTAATAATATATAAGTTGGGGCAAAAGTAGGTTTATAGTTTTTCATATGAAAAATGATACAATAATTAATAAATAATAATAAACTCTGTCTTACGCATACTCACAACTGTAAATCTACTTCTGGCTCACTCTGTGTGAATAGCTTAGGACAGTGCCCGGGCCATAGGTAAGTTTTAGATCTCACTGTTATTTGTATAACCAGATTTCACTGAGTACAAGAAGATGGTTTTTCTTTATCTTACCCAGAGGTCTCAGTGGAATTTTTCACACTTCCACATCATGAGTACCACTGATTGAAAGAAATTGTAAGATGCCTTTGATTATAAGATGTAACCATAATTTCAGAGGCATTAAAATATTTAAAATGTGCATCTTAGAATCAACAAAATAAATTATGTTTTCATTTAGTTTAATTCTAAGTTAATGTATATGTGACATTCACCAAAACTGTCAAAATAATTTGAGTCAAATAATGAATAATATAACTTCTTACTTCCGTAAATTCCATTTTGTTCAATCTTTGCTCCATTGAGTCAGCAATATTCAACTGTTTGCAAAGTGTTTCTATTTACGGAATAAAGGTTATTTTCTAGTTAGTGTGGTTACAATACATTAATATTTTTTATTCATATTATAGTGCTTTAAAAGAAAAACATAAAAGTATTTCTTAATTAATGTTCATCAATATTTGCAATAAAGTAAAAGTTATATAGTTGGGTAACATTCCAATTACTATAACATTATTATTTTATTTAACGAAACAACTCCCAAATTAAAAAGAATGTGCCCACATTTTTAATGACCAGGTTGAAATAAAGCAAAACAAATACGCACACTGACAACATAAAAGACTACACATACACTTATCTTTTGTTTTCTATATATAAATGTGATCATATTGATCTGCAACTTGCTTTTTTCACCTAACCATTCCTCTTGCAAATCTTTTCAAATAGAATCTGAAGCTCAGGGGGAAGGTTTGGAGTGGAAACATGGATGAGAGTCATTAACAGAAGTTATGGGTTTGAATAAGAAAAGTGTGTATAATGTGTAAAGTGATAATAGAGTCAAAAAAGAAACTCTGGAAGACAACATTTAAAGCAAAGAAAAGAAGAACCAGAAACAAAGATGCTAAAGGGTGATCACAGATAGATGTAAAAATCCAGAGAGAATAATATCACAAAAGCAAAGAAAAAAAATTTCATGAATAACAGAGTGCTAAATAATAGTGAATGTAGCAGTTAGTTTGAATAACGATTTTTTAAACTTCCATTTAGTATGACAATTATGTGATCTTTATTGACCTTACCAAGACACAAAAGTGTAAATTGTGTGAAAGCTTCAGGTGAAAAAATTAATACACTGGCTTCCTCTTCTATTTCTAACAGTAGTTCCTCCTGCCAATCATGGGCTGATGCATAAAAATATTCTTTAGTCACTATTGATTTTTTAAAAATATATTTTATTGATTTTTTAAAGAGCGGAAGGGAGAGGGATAGAGAGTTAGAAACATCAGCTGCCTCCTTCACACCTCCTATTGGGGATGTGCCCACAACCAAGGTATATGCCCTTGACCAGAATCAAACCTGGGACCCCTTAGTCCACAGGCCAACACTCCATCCACTGAGCCAAACCGGTTGGGGCAGTCACTATTGATTTTTTAACTGCTTATTATAAGACTAGAGTCCCAGTGCATGAAATTCATGCATAAGTAGCGTCCCTAGCAGCTGCTAGCTGCCGGACAGGCCTCCCTTCCCCAGCTGCCAGCTGCCAGACAGGGCCTTCCTTCATTCTGTGCCACTCCCTGGTGGTCAGTGCATGTCATAGTGAGCGATCAAACTCTCAGTTGGTTGAACTCCCAAGGGGACACTTTGCATATTAGGCATACACACACACACACACACACACACACACACACACACATATATGTATGTATACATATATATATATGTCAGTTATTATCATAAAAGGACTAAATATACTTTAGTAAAGCTTATGCATTAAATGCTACTATCTCCATCCCAGATCTTCCCGTAAGTTCTGGAAGATTACACAAGCCAGACGGGTTTCTACTAGTAACAATTGTTATTAAGTATATGTGTCAGTCACCTGGCTGGACTTTGAGCAATTTAAGGGCAGTAGGAACATATCTTAGTCCTCTTGGTATTCTCTATCCTATCATAGTATCTGGAACTAAGTGAGGACTCAATAAATATTGAATAAATAAATGGCACAGAAAATTAATACTATGTAGTATAGGAGGTGAGAGAAGAAACAATCAATGCCAACTGGAGTGTTCTAAATTTCTCTAATTTCATCACAATCTCAAATACAGCTCTCTTAACTTGATCCTTTTGTGCCCTTCAAAAACTAAGTAAATAAGTCATTTAAAAAATGTTTTTGAAAGGAGACTTGAGGTTGTGCTGACGGTGAATAATTATAGTTTTTGGATAGGATGAAAGGTAGAAAGAGAAAAGGCTGTCAACAACATCCAAAGCATGTTTGGGGAACAGTGATTGGGAGGTTGGAAAGCATATTTTGTTTTTAAAAGTATGAACAGATGTCAGATAATCTATTGTTATCAATGTAATAAAATGGTCAAAAATCAATCAATTGGCTATAAATTTGTAAATTTCAGGACACAAAACTCATATAAGGATACTTTTCAGAAAGCAAAAGCATCAAAATCCATAGGTGTAGCCCTAGCTGGTTTGGCTCAGGGGATAGAGCATTGACCTGCAGACTGAAGGGTCCTGGGTTCGATTTCAGTCAAGGGCACATGTCTGGGTTGTGGGCTCGATCCCCAGTAGGGGGCATGCAGGAGGCAGCCATTCAGTTACTCTCTCTCATCATTGATGTTTTTCTCTCCCTCTCCCTTCCTCTCTGAAATCAATAAAAAATATTTTTAAAAAGTCCATAGGTATGGTACTGTCTCCCTCCTCCCCAGTGAGCGTGGAGGAAATGTGTAGGTGAGTTTTTGTTGATACAATGATGGGAAGTAGGAATAGGGATAGAACTCCTGCAATTCCTGCAAAGAAAAGACTCTCTCCCTCCTGCTCCAAATGAAAGTAGGTGAAAATTCTGCTTAGAATTATTTGAAGTCTAGAACCTAACTCCATTTTATCACATATAAACACAACATGTATTTGCTGTTGAATTTTTAAAGAATTTAACTACTGTGAAAATTTGAGAGAGGATTACTAGTATACTCTGCTTCATTCTGGAATTTTGCCAAGAGCTATTCACTCTTCAGAAAATTATGCAATGGGAGGTAATATCATACATTGTATTTGAATTCCAGTATAACACACCTGCCAGTTTGCATTTTATTGCTCTCCCATTCAACTACCCATGAAATGTATACAAGTACATTCATTTTGCCCTTATTTCAAAATTTCAAATACAAAGAAATGGTTGATTTGGATATAATTTTTACTTTTCTTATATTTATTTATTGTTTAATATATATTTTTATTGATTTCAGAGAGGAAGGGAAAGGGAGAGAGAGATAGAAACATCAATTATGAGAGAGAATCATTGGCTGCCTTCTCATGCCCAGTTGAGCCCACAACCCGGGCATGTGCCTGACCGGGAACCAACCCATGACCTCCTGGCTCATAGGCCAACGCTCACCACTGAGCAGTGCTGGCTGGGCTACTTTTCTTACATTTAAACATTAATTATAAGGAGGTTCAAATGTTACTACTCTCTTATATCTTATAATGAAGTTATAACCAAGCATTTATATATTGAAATACAGTGCATATAATTTTGTATCTTTTACTTCTTTGTATCACATTTATGACATTGTATCTTTCTTTTAAAATTCTGTGTATGTAAGTAATGTTTTCTAGGAATTTGACAGGATAATAAAGGGGTAGTACAGAATTTTTGAAATAAAATGGGACAGTGGACTAAAAAGATTGAAAATCACTGATTGCTTCTCTGCTTTTCTACATTCTCCATCTGGAAAGAGTAAAAAAGCCCTAGCCAGTTTTGCTCAGTGGATAGAGCACCGGCCTGCGACTGAAGGGTCCTGGATTTGATTCCAGTCAAGGACACGTACCTCGGTTGCAGGCTCCTCCTGGCCTGTGCCCTGGTTGGGGCTTGTACAGAAGGCAACCAATCAATGGGTTTCTCTCACATCAATATTTCTCTCTACCTTTCTCTCTCTCTTCCACTCTCTCTAAAAATCAATGGAAAAATATCCTCAGGTGAAGATTTAAAAAAAAATGGAAAGAGCAAAAAAGCTCAGATACATCTATAAGAGCTTTGAATAATATCCATCTCAATATTGACTCTTCATCTTAATTCAGCATCCCTTCCCTTCCCCCCAAAAGAGAAAAAAACATAAATACTATTGTAATAGGCATGCTTACCTAGCTTGAAATTTGGATTTTGAAAAAAATCATGAAGAACATTCTGAATCTATAAATAAAAGAGATCATATATTACTTCTCAGTTACCATATAATTAGTATTCTAGAGTAAAACCATCTATCATTTTCCAGTTTAAACTCAGGGACAGGAATAGTAATAACACTTAGTTTATAGATATGTAAAATGAGTTCACATATATGTACTCAGTGATTCCCATCCTTTTTGTGTAAAAATTAGGATGCTGAGGAAGATCCGTTTTGCCCCTTCCAGGGCCATTTCTTTCAACCCTTAGATATGGGGCATGATGGAGCTAAGGCACCTTGGTAAACAACTTGGCAATCCAAAGAGTCCTCTAACATTTCTCATTCTGCAATTACACACAAAAAATTTCAGACTTCTTCTTGGTTCATTTATTAAAAGTAGACTTTCTCCTTTAGAGCATTTGTAGGTTCATAGCAAAATTGAGCAAAAAGTATAGAGAAGTCCCATATACTCTCTGCCTACGACCACATAGTATATACTTCCCCCATTATCAACATGCCCCACCACTGTGGTCCATTTGTTACCATCAATAAATCTTTATTGAAAACACCATAACCCTAAGTTCTGAGTTTACATTTGGGATTATTCTTGGTGGTGTACATTCTGTGGGTTTTGACAAATGTATAATGACATGTGTCCATCATTATGGCATCATACAGAATTGTTTCACCGCCCTATAAACCCTCTGTGCTCTGCCTATTTACCCCTCCTTCCCCTCTCACTCCTGGAAACCACTGATCTTTTTACTGCCCCCACAGTTTTAACCTTTCCAGACTGTCATAGTGTTGGAATCATACAGTATTGTAGCCTTTTCAGATTGGCTCCTTTCAGCTAGTAATATGCATTTAAGGTTGCTCCATGTCTTTTCATGGTGTAACAGCTTATTTCTTTCTAGCACCGAATTAACGTTCCATTTTGTGGATATATCACAATTTATTTATCCACTCGCCTACTAAAGGACATCTTGGTTGCTCCCAAATTTTGGCAATTATAAATAAACCTGCTGTAATCATCTATGTCCATATTTTTGCACGGACATGAGTTTTTAACTCCTTTGGGTATATACCAAGGAATAGGATGGCTGGATCATTTGCTGTTCAGTTTTCTAAGAAACTGCCCAGCTGTCTTCCAAAGTGGCTGTAGCATTTTGCATTTCCACAATAATGAATGAAAGTTCCTATAGCTGCACATCTTTGTCAGCATTTAGTGTTCTCAGTATTCTTGAATTTGGGCATTCTGATAGGTGAGTAGTGGTATCTCATTGGTTTTTTGTTTTAAATATATTTTTATTGATTTCAGAGAGGAAGTGAAAGGGAGAGATAGAAACATAAATGATGAGAAAGAATCATTGATTGGCTGTCTCCTGAATGCCTTCCACTGGGGATAGAGCCTGCAACCTGGGCATATAGCCTGACTGGGAATCAAACTGTGACCTCCTGGTTCATAGGTCAACACTCAACCACTGAGCCAAGCCGGCTGGACCTTATTGTTGTTTTGATTTGCATTTTCCTGATAACATGTGTGGAGCATCTTTTTCTGTTGTTGTTAATCCTCACCCTAGGATATTTTTCTATTGATTTTTAGGGAGAGTGGAAGGGAGGGAGGGAGACAGTGAAAGAGACACGTCAATTGGTTGCCTCCCACACTAGCCCTGTCTAGGGCCCAGGATCAGGCTCAGTCTCCAGTGTCCTTGATCAAAATTGATCTCAGGACCTTTCAGTCCATGGGCCAGCACTCTATTCACTGAGCCAAACTGGCTATAGCTGTGGAGCATTTTTTAATATGCTTATCTGCCATCTGGATATCTCTTGGGAATTGTCAGTTTAGGTCTTTTACCCATTTTTTAATAGATTGTTTATTTTCTTATTATTGAGTTTTAAGAGTTCTTTGTATATTTTAGATAATAGTCCTTTATCAGATATATCTTTTGCAAATACTTTCTCCCAGTCTGGGGCTTATCTTCCTTGGTCCTTTTTTTTTTTTTTTTTAAGAGAGGAAGGGAGAGGAATAGAGAGTTAGAAACATCGATGAGAGAGAAACATCGATCAGCTGCCTCCTGCACACTCCCTACTGGGGATGTGCCCGCAACCAAGGTACATGCCCTTGACTGGAATCGAACCTGGAACCCTTCAGTCCACAGGCCGATGCTCTATCCACTGAGCCAAACTGGTTAGGGCTTCCTTGGTCCATTTTTAATAATTCACTGTGGGAGGTAGTGGTAGAAGGACTGGTGAAGGGATTAATAATAATTTATTTAAAAACTTGCTCCGCCAACCAAGCTGGTGTGGTTCAGTGATTGAGCATTGACCTATGAACCAGGAGGTCAATATTCAATTCCAGATAGGACACACACTCAGATTTCAGGCTCCACCCCCAGTGGGGCTGTGCAGGAGTCAGAGGATCAGTGATTGTCTCTCATCCTTGATGTTTCTGTTTCTCTCCCTCTCCCTTCCTCTCTGAAATCAATAAAGAAAATATTTTTTAAAAACCCAGCTCATAGACACAGGCAACACAATGGAGATTACTAGAGGGAAAAGGGAGATAAATGGTGATGGAAGGAGACTTGGGGTGGTGAACACACAATACAATATACATGTATTATAGAATTGTACACCTGAAATCTATATAAATTTATTAACCAGTATTACTCCAGTAAATCCAATAAAAAATTCACTTTGAACCAAAAATATGCTTATCTTTTGATCTAACCAGTAAGTATTCTCACATCTGTAGACATACCTAAGAGAAAATATTTAGCTCTTAAAATACAGATCTAGAGCTAAAATAGTCTCTTAGCCCACAGAAGTAATTAGTCACATATATACAAAAGCAAAAACAAATAGAAGCTATGCCTGACTGTAATGAAGATTTTAGGAACCTCAGCCAGAGTAAATGAATTTTTAGAACTCTAGCTAAAATTTTAAAAACACTCAAGAGAAAATTAAACAGATCTACTCTCACGGACTAGTGTTAAGCATTGACTTACGTCAGCAGGACTGAAAATTTAGAGGGAGGATTTTAGTACTCCACTCAGTATTCTAGCCATCACCTTCTTATTTCCTAACCCACCTACCCTTCGCAGACACCCCCTTTCTCACCACATTCATAGGAATCGTTCCCTTAGAGTCTAGAATCCATTCATTGAACTGCTCCTGCAGAGCATGTTTCCGTAGGTTGGCCACCTGGACTTTGACTTGGTTTAAGGATTCTCTTTGTTCTTGCTTCTCTTTAATCTTCTCCTTCATCCTGGATACTCTGAAGGATGTAGAAATAGAGGCCATGTTGGGTTAAGACCATTGGGTTTGATTTAGATTGTTCAAATGGCAGAACACAAGAGTTCAAAGCCCCATGGAAACTTTGACCTGTCTTTTCTTCATGAAATTGTCCTTGATTCAAGCCTGCAGCACATTAATCATAGGCTGTCTTCTACTATTACTTGACTTTTTATGGAGGTAGGCCTTACTTTACCCAACTAAATACTATACTTAAGAAGTACCAAGAATAGCCCTAGAAGCTGCCACATACAGTAAAAGCAAGACCTTAAGATGGTGAGGTGTCTCTCTTCCCTGGATGCAGAAATCATGTGGAACAACTTTGATTCAAGGTCTAAGAAGGGAGCCTGAAAGATGCATTTGTAACAAGCATCTCAAGTAATTCTGCTGCATTGGACCGAACGTTTGATTTCGGTCTAGGAATGTATGTTGCCAGATTTCTTTATCTGGCCAGAGTTACTTTGACAGCCCCTGAGCACAATAGTTATCCTTGTATTCAGACGGAGCTGTATTACCCAGGTAGAAAATGGGGGGAGAATTGTGATTTTAATTGTTCCTATGTTCGTTATCCTGACTAGGACTTCAAAACCCCCAAATTGGTTTTGATTGAAATACCAAAATAGTTCAAAATAATAAAAATAGGTGCTGGTTTCAAATACAGTTTTGCAATAATGTTTGAGGCAGGTCTTCATCTTTTAAAGAAGAAAGACTAAGGTAATCTGACATACTTTTAAAGACTTTTCAGAGAGAACTGTCATTTGGATACCCCAAATACTAAAAGACAAAACAAACAAAAAACCCCCTAAAATCTAAGTAATTACTTTGTGCCCAGATAAGATCTTCAAAATTATCTAGGAAAATAAGTTTGAAACCCAAAATTTCAATGTGGTTTAATAGTGTAGAAGATTCTGTGGTGATTTAAAAGGGCTGGAAGATTCATTAGTATTTTAAAAGAAGTGCTAAGTTCCTGTGATACAACTGCTAGACAGCCAAACCTCTAACACTTATCTCAGAGCCCCCAGTCCCTTCCTCTGCTGGCTCTCCTGCTCTTCCACTTCTCTTTCTCCCTCTGCTACTTTCTCTGTCTCTTTCTCTGCTTCCCTCTCTCCAGTTCTCTCTCTTTCCTCTCTCAATAAAGCATTCTCCTAAAGTTCTGTCTACTTTCCTGCATGGCTCTCTATTCTGTGTCTTTCTTCTAGCCTTTTCTCACTCACTGCCTAAGTCAGTCATTTATTCACTCACTACACAAACATTTATTGAGCTCCTACTATGATTTTGCTATTATAAAGCTTAGGGTGCAATGCAGAACAGTTAAGTAAACAATATTGTGTAACACGAACTGGTTGTCTCCAGATCCTTATGTGTATTGATACTGCAACACAACTGTCAATTACCCAAAATTAATAATCTTATGTATGTAAAAAACAAACCAAGCACAAGAAAAATAACAAAAAAACCTTATAAACTTACATAATGAGAGCAAGATTAGAATAGGTAAATTAATTAAAAATGACATATTTGAACTAAGCTGAACTCTAAAGGATTGGTAAAGATAGCTAAAGAGGAAGAAGAATGATAACAGGCAGAGGAGATGACATATGTTAGGGCCCTGAGGTGGAAAGAAGCATAGTATGCTGGATACCTCTGATCTAGTGCCTCCAAACTTTGAAGCTAGCCTATTTCCTAGTGAGGTGGTTGAGTTTCAGTTCAATATTGGAAGGAGTAAGAATATTCCCTCCTGGAGGACTGGGAAGCATCTGTTTTGCTGGTGTAGGACTGAGCTAGGCAGAGGATATGTAACCCAAGGCAGTTGCACGTAAGATCTTCAGCCATTAAAAACCAAGTCAGTTGCACATAGGATTTGCAGTCTATTCTCTGAACAGAAAAAAAAATTCTATCTTTTTTTGAGGATAGCAGTTACTGGATAGTTTAAAATGAATCAGTGGAATGGTTGGCAAATACTAGGAATTTCTGAACATTCTAGATAGTCTTAGACATCTCCTCTCTAGCACTAACAAACCTTGTCAGGCGTTATCCCAGATATCCAGCCCTAGCTGGGGAGAACTTGATTCAGGAACTCTACATTAGTCTTTTTAATGTTAATAATGTTTTTTGCCACTAAAGAACTACTATAGATCCATCCAACATCAAGTTGCAGGGTTGTGTGTGTGTGTGTGTGTGGTATTAGGATAACATCCAGGGAGACCAGGATTTCTTAGTCTATGAGTACTTGAATTTCTAAGTACTTAATATTGGGATATAACAGAGTGTAGTTTCTAGATTAATATGAACTACTCAAGCTATATATATTATTATTATGCTTAAGGTTGAACAAAAGATGAACCTGTTTGGAAAAAGTCCTATCAAATACATTTGGGTATAATAGTTATTCAAATACTGTATTTTAAAAAAGCATTTCCTTAACTGTCCACTCCCTTTTGGCATAATCTATTTTACTGGATTGATAAAATATGATATTCAAGCCCTAACCAGTTTGGCTCAGGGGATAGAGTGTCAGCCTGTGGACTGAAGGGTCCCAGGTTTGATTCTGGTCAATTGCGTGTACCTTGGTTGCGGGCACATACCCAGTAGGGAGTGTGCAGGAGGCAGCTGACTGATGTTTCGCTCTCTTCGATGTTTCTAACTCTTATCCCTCTCCCTTCCTCTCTGTAAAAAATCAATAAAATATATTTTTAAAACATATGATAATCAATACAGATTGACAAGATGATTAATATTAATAATATCACTTCAGGAGAAGCATCTATGGGATTTCCTAGCATAATGTAAGCACAAGGGTTTGGCTCAGGAAAGAGGTGGCAGCTGGTGTGGAGTATGAGCAGACAGACATCTGTCTAGGAAGTCACTGTCTCCTGGCAACTAAGGAAGCCCCCTATCAAGGATGAAACATTCCCTCAGTCTCGCCAAGTCCTAGTGCTGGCATCTTGTAAGGATGAGTTAGACATTTTGGTGTCTGCATGTGTGTTTTTAAACACAAAAAGTACATCCTTTGAAGATAACACATTCCAACAGAAACATACACAACATATTTGTCACATAATCTGCGTAAGCCCTTGAACACTGCATATGAGTTAATATGCAGGGAATTATTATAAGCAAAACAAAGGCCTGTGTCTCTTTCCCTTTTAGTTTGTGTTTCCTTAATGCTTGAGCATTTATACTGGCTTATTTATCTCCTTTATGTAGCTGTGGTAGAGAAAGTAATTTCTATGGAATGTTCTTAGTGATTCTTCCTCTTCCTGGATTAAGTGTTCCATTATTAGTTAAAAGGCTTATAAAGAGGACTCATAGGAAAAATGTCCAAAAGGTATCTGAAGGTTTATCATAGGTACACAGTGATTATGAAATAAGCAACGGATGTAGGGACCAGAGGTCATTACCAAGCCAGAACTGGATACACATCACTATTAACTACTACACGAGATGATCCAGGTTCCTGCTCTGGATCCCTTAGATTTACTTCCTGGTTCATTTAAACTGTCGTTCTAGGATCAGGACTGTGTATCATGATTTGGAGGAGAAGAGAGAGAACATTGATAGTATAATAAGTACCACTTCTCTGGAGCAGTGTGGCATTTTAACATTAATAATTGTTCTCTGTAATCCTTATTTTTATTGTTTAAACTTTTTTGCTTTTGAATATATCATACAGTAAAGTTGACCTTTTTGGTGCATAGTTGTACATATTTCAACACCTGTGTAAATATGTCTGACCATCACCATAATCAGGCTATTGAAAGTTTGCAATCCTATTTTAAGAGCAAGTTGTGTTTTTTTTCATTATCAATCCACAAGGCAGTAGTAACTTTCAGAATATGTGTTCTCAAGCATTGGAGGAACCAACAATCAGAGGGGAAAGATACTAAAAAGAATATGAAGAAAAGCAAAATGAGACAAACCTAACCTCCTTATTGGTTTTGCAAAATTACATGTAAGGATTAAAGTCCACTTTAATTCTATGCCTGTCTTCCAGGAACCCTAATGAAAAGGCAATTAAAAGATTGTATACGTAAAACTTGCACGCAGCAATGATATTTTATTTCTCAGAAAGTGGCTGCCAACTATAAAAATTGTTCCAAATCAGTAAAGAGTGTCTTTTCTATCCATTGTCCTTAGACACCAAACAGAGATGAATCTCTTTTTGTTCTGGGAAACAGGCAGATGAAAACTTTAGCTCAGGCTGAGGAAAATGAACATTTTAACATAATCACCAGAAGATAAAGTCCTGAAAAACCAAGTAAAAATTTTGTCTTTGTTTTTGAAAATAAATAAGGAAAGTTCTCATTTCCAAAACGGACTTCTCCAAAGCTCTCTAATGGGTTGAGAACAACACAGACAGTGATATAGCTCAGAGAATTTAAAAGCAGGACTGTTTTTACGAAGATGCTGGGTATCTAAGCTTCAACTCAGTAGACATAGTGCTGTTGCAAGGCATCCCTAGGGTTTCCGAATAGTCTACAAACGCCTGACACTTGTTTTGCTTTTGTCACATTTTGACCTATAGATCTTGGATTTTTACCGGAGAGAGATGAAGCCCTGATTCTGACAATCCAGGCAAAAGAAAAAAAAAAAAAAAGAAAAAGAAAAAGAAAAAAGAAAAAAAAGAGTATCTTTGATTATTTTAACTCTTTCATGAAATTTATACAACATATTGCTCCAATAGAAACTAGGGCTCTTATCAAACCTCAAATGACCCTAAATATCAAACTCCTTATTCAAGAAACATCAATGAAATGAACTAATCTTCTTGTGCTATTGATTGGCAATTGAGTCTAGACCAACGTTCTACTATGCCTACTATTACCCTTACTATAAATGTTGAAAAATGCCTAGTTTTATGTACTGACTGAGATTTATACAGCCCTAACAGGACAAAGGATTTGTTAATATGTTGATTTGCAGCCTTGACACCAATTCCAAATTTAAAGTTTTTTTTTAATGGAAACAGAGCTAAATACAAATCTAGCCTATTGTTCTGCAAGAACAGATGGTGAACACAAGTGTTCTTTAAGCTGTTTATTAAATTTAATGACACTGCTCCTGCTGTTGTTGGAACTTTTCACTAGTACTAAAACTACCTTAATTTGGTTTCACTAAATGATTGATCTTGAAAATTTAGTGTTCATATAATCTCCAGTAGAACTTGTTTTAAATGCATTCCTAGGGTTTCTGATTCAGAAGATTTGAGGAAGATGATAGAAATCTTTACTTTTAACCAAGCATCCAGATAATTCTAATGTCTTTGGTAGGCAACCATGCTCTGAGAAAGACTGTTTAGACTTAAAATAAAAAAATTCATGTCTATACATAAAGTAAAACAAGAGTTCTGTAAATATCTCTTACTTCATTCCAGAGGAACAGATGTACCTAATTCCAAAAAAATTATCATTTTAAAGTTTCTAATTTGTTGCTTAACACGGGAAGGACACAAAAACAAGTCACAAAAAATTTTAGGTTCCTTTATAAATGTAAGTATAAGTATCCATGCCAGAATACATTCAAAGGTAAATGTGGAGACTCAAGAAAAGATTACAAGTGTCTTAGTTGTTTTTTTTATATGTATATTTGGAAGAAACTTAAAAGATATTATTAACTAGACCAAGGGTCAGCAAACTACAACTTGGGGGCCAAATCTAGCCTGCTGTCTTGTTTTGCACAACTCAGAAGCCAAGATTGTTATATTTTATTTCATTTTTAAAATATATTTTATTGATTTTTTACAGAGAGAGAGAGGGACAGAGAGCTAGAAACATCAATGAGAGAGAAACATCTATCAGCTGCCTCCTGCACACCCCCCACTGGGGATGCGCCCGCAACCAAGGCACATGCCCTCGACCGGAATTGAACCTGGGACCCTTCAGTCCGAAGGCCGACGCTCTATGCACTGAGCCAAACCGGTCAGGGCAAGATTGTTATATTTTAAAGTATTTTTAAAAATAACAATAAGAATAATATATTGTGGCATGTAGAAATTCAAGACATTAATATTTTAATATCCATGAATAGATTTTGTTCTTTTTGTTAATCCTCATCTAAGGATATTTTTTCCATTGATTTTTTTAAGAGAGTGAAAGGGAGAAAGAGAGAGAGAGACACACACACAGAGAGAGAGAGAGAGAGAGAGAGAGAGGCGCGACCTGCACCCCAGGCACGTGCGCTTGACCAGGAATCAAATCCACAACCTGAATCGTGCAGCTGATGCTCTACCACTGAGCACACCAGCCTGGCGTGCTGGCGTTCTAATAAATAAAATTTTATTAGAACACAGCCATGCTTATTCATTTAAATATTATATGGTTATTTTTGTAGAATAAAAGCGGAATTGAGTTGTCGACTCAATATTCCAGCAAAAAGCTTTCAATTTTTATGTAATTAAATTTATTAATCTTTTCATGATTCAAAAGGCTTTTCTCTGGTTATAAAGGAACTTAATCCCTGGTTTCTTCTAGTTTTTTAATGCTTTTATTTTTTATGTATACACACTTACTAGGATATATTCTCTGGCCCAAAAGACTGAAAATAAATATAAAATCTAATTTAGTAGTTCTATTATTAGTAGGCTTGTTGATAGTATTATTTTGAAGCTATTTGATATAAATTTTAAGATAAAGCAAACAAGTGGCTCTGTCAATCGTGTTAGGAACCAATATTTTCAGTGTGAGGAAAAATAAAAAAGAGATACAAATATAAAATCAAGGAATTAGGTAAAAACCCTGAAACATTTGACATGAAATTATTAATATTTTAAAATCATATTTTAGTCATGAAAGCCTAGAAACAATGACAATACAATACTTATGAGCATTTCTAGCTCTTCAATGAATGATTTTCACCAAAATGAACAAAGAATCCTTAAAAAATGCATGAAGCTTTCAAAGACTAAGTATGTCAGAAGAACACAGGTGCCAAAGTTGGGTCAAGTTGAGCATTAAAAAGAAAAAATGAGTATAATATATTAAAATACCTGGGCTATATATTAAAATCCATGTGTTCATAATTATACTAAAAATAACCTCCCACATAAGAAAAATATTTCATTTGTTGTCACTAGAGGTGACTATTGATGAGAGAGAGAGAGAGAGAGAGAGAGGGAGAGAGAGAGAGAGAGAGAGAAAGGGAAACTATATTATGAAAATTTGTAATTAAAAGGAAATAATTAAACATTTATTCTGTCTTAACAGTAGAAAATATGTTTTAATGTAACCAAATATATAGCAACAAAGTAGGATTTGTTTTAGGAATTACAAGATAGCTCAAAATTAGTAAATCTAATAAAGTTCATGATTAATGAATCCAGGCTGAAAATCAAGTGACAAAATCAACAATCATTCTTGATTTTTAAAAATCACTCTATAAGATAGAAATTAATGTCATAAAATATACCTTTTTCAGATCAAATGGAGTCAAGTTATGGTGTGTGTGTGTGTGTGTGTGGTGAAACAGTAATTAATATAGGAGTCATTTCTACTTAAAGTCATAAGCAAAACAAGTATGCCCATATCACCACTCTCCTATTGGAGGTAATAGCCAATGCAATTAGACAAGAGAAAGATACTAGAAATACAAAAATTGAAAAGGAAGAAGAAAACTCTTATTGCTTGTAGACAGTATGGTTGCCTCCCTAGAAAATCCAAGGAATCAATTAAAAATTACTATAAACAATAAGAGAATTCAATGAGGGAGTAAAGTACAAAAATATACAGAAATTAATAGTTTTGTGTATTCAAAGTATATCTAGATAGGAAATGTAGCAGAAAAAGTCTCATAATGGCAACAAAAAATTATAAAATAACTTATTAAAACTAATAAAAGATGCAAACCTATATAAAAATTTTTAAGACAACACTGATGGATAGAAAATATGATGAGCAAATGGAAAGATATCTTTCAAATAGAAACACTTGTCATTATTAGAGGTGTCGATTTTTTCCAAGTTAATAAATACATTTAATCAGATTTCAATAAAAATTCCTATAAAGTTTTTTTTGTATTCTCCCTCCCCCCTTTTAAGTAGATGAATCATTCTAAAGCTCATATTAAAAACTAAACACAGGCGTGATCAGAAAAAAATAACAAATAATGGGGATCAGCAGTCAGACTAATTGGAATATACTCAAAAGTCTCAGTAACTAAAGCAGAGTGCTGGTGCATAAAAAGGGAGATAGACCAATGGAACAGGGCAGAAAAGTCCAGAAATACACTATAAAATATATAGGAATTTAGTAATAAAGATTAATTACAAACAGTGGGGCAAGGATAGACTATTCAACAATCATTATTGGGATCACTACATAGCTATTTGGAAAATTACGAAGTTGGATCCATATCTTACATTTTACCCTAGATAAGTTCCAAATGGGTCAATATTTAAAATTAAAATATAATTTCATAAGAAAAGGTAGGATAATTATTTTAATATCTGAAGTACAACAATGACTCAAATATGGAAGCCATAAAATAAAAGTAAGTAAATTCAACCATGTAGAAATAAAAAACTCCTCTTCATGATGAAAGATAAATGGCAGGTGAAAAACAGGAAAATGTAACTTATTCACATATTTTCATATAAAAGAAAGAAAATCAAGTATCCATATTTGCATTTACTTATGTATGTATAAAGAGACTTTGAAAAGATCCACTGAAAACTAAAAAGAGAAGTTATTTAAGGCAGAGGTAGAATACTGGGTACATGGAGGATAAGAATGGGAAACTTTTCATTGAAAACTATATATTTTGGCTATTGAACCAGGTGAATATGTTGCTTATCTGAAAAGTTAAAATTTGAAAAAGTCCATACTCTCGGCTCATGTGGTTTACTTTCCACAGCAGAGAGGAGGACATTTGGGATCCTAGTGAGATAACTAAATCTGTGAATACAAGAAACTGATTAAATACACTTCATAAGTCTTCATTAGTGCCTCATAGTGAAGCACATAGTAGTAGCTCAATAAATACTTTTTAAAATAGAAGTGAGCTGTAGAAGAAATGGGCTCAAGAAAGAAATTACAGCAAAAGAGGGGCCTTTAGGATTTAGGGGGAGAAAGAGAGAGAGAGAGAGAGAGAGAGAGAGAGAGAGAGAGAGAGAGAGACAGACTTGGGCATGCTCCATAGACAGAACTGCCTTATTTGAGTCCTTTTAAGTTTGTATGAGTATATTATTGTTCTATATGGTTTTCTGTGTAAGGAGCTGTATCATCAACTGAAAATATAACAAATTGTACCTGTTGCAGATAGTGTTGGTAATATGTATCTTCAGATTTTCTGTGACATTTTTCATTTCTCTCTGATAACCAGACATTCCCAAGTCTTTGATATAATGAGGATTATTTCTCATTAAGTATTCCCCCAAATAAATAATTGGATCAAACTTAGTTGGAATATCGGCTTCTGACAAAAGCTTCTTTTTTTCCACTTGCATTAACATATTTTCCATTCCAATAACTAAGGTAGGTAGAAGTTTGTCAAGCAAATACGCACGAGTATTCAAAGTCATATTGTCAATATTAAACCACTCTTTGGCCAAAGTATCCTTAGGGGTTTTTCTCTCGGCCTTTTTTTCTAGTTCTTTTTTCAGTTTATCCTTATCTAATATTCTCTGCTGCATTGCTTGAGCTCTTGCCTCCATTTTTTCAAAAAGATTTTTCTTCCATGGTAGATCTAGCTTTGCATCCGGTACAGGTTGATCTAAATTGAAAACCACACTTGCAGGTTCTCTAATTACAACATTCTTTGAGATTTCAGTGTTAGATTCATTTACAGTTGAGGTCATTGGCTGCTCCTCCAGTTTTGATTCTGAGGGGGGGAAAAGTGAAAGATAAGAAATATTAGAAGTAGATTTTATATATATTCTAATTTAGAATATTACCAGGAGAAAATATCTCTGTAAATGGTGTATTCAAGCACAGTTGAAAGTAACAGAAAGTCAGACAACAGTGACTGTAACCATAAGAACATTTATTGTTGACTTAATTAGAAATCATTCAGCAGCTCAGTGTTTTCCATTAAGTACCTCACCTGTTTCATTATTCTTTATTCATTTTTTTTGTGCTTATATCTCAAGATCATAAAACAGCTATTGCAGCTCCAGACATCTCTTCTAAAGGATTGAGAACAAAGAGGATTTCTCCTCTTGAGATTGTTTTATTCTCCTTGAAGAAAAGCCCCCAGATCCTTGCTCCAACACTTTCCTTTACATTTCATTGACCCTAATCAGGTTACATGTCTGCCCCTAGACCAACAGCTGGTGAAGGGAAAAGGGACTACTGTGACTAGTTTTGACTGATCATAATTTATTCCTTCATGTCAGGGTTTACGTCAAGTTATCTGATACTAGATATTTCCATCTTCTGTAATATGGAGGTTTAGTTGGCAGGCAAAAAGGTAAGGAAATGTTTGCGGAGTGGACAGTGAAGAGATTCTACCATACATGTATATTTAAATATATTTCTTTCCACTTTCATATTTCCAGCCTCTTTCATGTTTCCATTTTTAAAATGTATTATGGAGATATTAGACCAAGATAGTGAACTGAGAACAAGCACCTACTACTCCCTCCCTACTAAAATCCCTACTAAAATCCCTACTAGAAATGACAGAAAAGGTTTTGTGTGTGTATCCTATATAATAAAAGGATAATATGCAAAATGACTAAACTGACTGCAGCCCTTCCCCCACCAGCCCCACCCCCAAGTAGCCCCCCCTATTGGGGGCAGGGCCAGCTGGCAAACCACCATGGCCCCTTGCCCTGGCTGGCCCTGCCCACAGCTCCTCACCCCACCTGGCCCACCCCTGATGGTGGGTTGGCTGGCTGGACTCCACCAGTGCACAAATTCATGCACCGGGCCTCTAATTTTAATGTAAACATAAGAATGCTGGCAATCATGAAGAAGACCTTCAGTTGGCAGAAATTTTGAAGGTCTCTGAAAAATGTAAGGTGGGTGGGAGCTGAATGATTGAAGAAGATATGCAACTAAAAATATAAAGGAGAAAAACATACACTATAAAATTTGAGAGCAGCTTTGAGGCCTCCCAAGTTTAAAGAATATAGATATGGATTCATCCTTGCATTGGGACATAGTGGTTTGGGATAAAGAGGCAGGTTAATGCCTCCACACAGAGAGAAAATGAATTGCTGACAGACTTCACTGACTGCACATCTTACCTCTCAGCCACAATCACTGGTAGCAGCTACAGAAAACAAAAACTCCTTCCACAAAAGAGCAAACAGGGATTCCCAAATGCAAATGTAAGCACACACATAAGAATCATGATTAAAGAAAACTACCTCCATGACTAAATTCCACCAATGCAATAATTAATAAACCCAAGGAAATAGCATTAATAGAATAAATGTAAGGAGTCTCTGAAAGAATTGTAATTAATGTCCTCACAGCAGAGAAATGAAAGAAAATAAAAAGAATGTTATAGCCCTGGTCAAGCGGCTTGGTTGGTTGGACTGTTGTTTCATACACCATGAAGAATGTGGGTTCAGTTCCTGATCAAAGCACATACCCAGGTTGTAGATTCGATCCCCAGTCATGGCACATACAGGAGGCAAGGAATCGATGTTTCTCTCTTACATTGATGACTCTCTCTCTCTCTCTCTCTCTCTCTCTCTCTCTCTCTCTCTCTCTCTCTTTCCCTCCCTCCCTCCCTCCCTCCCTCTTTCTCTAAAATCAATAAAAACATATATCTTCAAGTGAGGATTTTAAAAAATGTTATAAATGCTATCTATGGAAAATAAAAGAACACTTGGTTTCGTAGTGCTCAGATCTTTGTTGCTAATATCATTCTCAATTTTTTACAAAACAGGACTCATTGGGGAAATGACTAAGTTAAGGATTGGGGCAGGAAATATATATATATATATATATATATATATATATATATATATATATATATATATAGAGAGAGAGAGAGAGAGAGAGAGAGAGAGAGAGAGAGAGAGAGAGCGAGCGAGCCTGGAGCATCTCGTAGAGCCAGAAAATAAGGACGAGTTCAAACAACTCGGCAATGATTGTGGTATGTCACAGGGACACAGCAGCCAACTGAAAGAGCTCCTAATGGCTAAAGATGAAACAGTTTGAGCAAAGAAATGAAGTAGTATTGAATTATAACCAAGTATAAAAGAAATATTCATAAATCCATACTGATATAAACAAGTACTTGAATAAATAAGTAAATGGGGGAAATAGACAAATGTCCTTCCTGTGCAGAAGTATTCAAAAAAGTATGCCCTCAAAAAGGTAGAGTATAATGCCCCTCTCTTTAAGTGTGGGCTGTGCATAAGTGACTTCTCCCCAAAAGTAGGGTATGGAAATGAGTAACTTTATAGTGGACAAACCTGACAAAGCTATCTCAGTCAGATGAGAAAAATTAACATCCACAGTACAAAGTCATGTTAATAGCATATATGATATACTGGACAGGATGCGATAAGAATAGCATTTTACTTCTGTAGTCTTCCTCCCCCAAACCCATAATCCCAATCTTATCATGATTTTATAAAAACCTTCAGACCAATCACAATTAGGGATATTCTATAAAAATACTTCATAGTACCCCTTAACACATGTTCTATTTCTCTGCAGCATGTGGCACAGTTGATCACTTCTCCACTGAAATATATATATTAATCCTCACCCCAGAATATGTTTATTGATTTTAGAGAGGAAGGGAAAAGAGGGGGGGGGGAAAGGTGGAGAGAGAGAGAGAGAGAGAGAGAGAGAGAGGGAGGGAGAGAGAGAAAGAAACATTGAGGTGAGAGAGAAATATTGATCGGCTCCCACACCCACCCCAACTGGGGATTGAACCTGCAACCCAGATATGCCCTGACTGGAATTGAACCCACAATCTTTTCAATGTACCAAATGATGCTCCAACCAACTGAGCCACCCAGCTGATGTCTAATGATAGATATTTTTGTCTGCCCAATTTCCTTCTTAATCCATTTGGTTAAGAGAATACTGACCTCACCCATTTATTTTTATTTTTATTTTTATTTTATGTATTTAAATATATTTTTATTGATTTCAGAGAGGAAGGGAGAGGGGGAGAGAATAGAAACATCAATGATGAGAGAGAATCATCAATCGGCTGCCTCCTTCTCACCTCCTTCTGGGGATTGAGCCCACAACCCGGGCATGTGCCCTGACCAGAATTGAACCTGAGAGCCTTCAGTCCACAGGCCAATGCTCCATCCACTGAGCCAAACCAGCTAGGGCACCTGACCCATTTAGATCCAGGGATGGATGGTGATCCAACCTGACCACTGTGAAGGGCACTAAAAATAGGGAAATCACCTAACAGGTTTGGCTCAGTGGATAGAGCGTCGACCTGCAAACTGAAGGGTCCCAGGTTCGATTCTGGTCAAGGGCATGTACCTTGGTTGTGGGCATGTCCCCTGTGAGGAGTGTGCAGGAGGCAGCTGATTAATGTTTCTCTCTCATCATGTTTCTAACTCTCTATCCCTCTCCCTTCCTCTCTGTAAAAAAATCAATAAAATGTATTTTAAAAATAATAAAAAATAAGGAAATCTGAGAGACTGTCAGAAAAGTCTAATTAAGTAGTCTCTAAAGAAACCCTTGAAAAGTCAATATTTAATCTAAACAATGTCTTATACCCAAATAGTAGATAGTATTTATGAACCTCCCTCCCAAGTTTTTATTTCCTTTTTGGCTAATTCTCTTATTTCAATATGAGGAAGTGTGGAAGGTAGTATAATGCTCTCCTTTTACATCTCGGTTGGATTTAGAAACAAATTCACCACTTTTTTGGGGGGACGGAAAATCCATTCTGTTTTGTAAAACTGTTCATTTATATACATTGTTTATGTTTTGATTTTAAATAAGTGTGCAAGAGCAGTTCTTGAAAGTGTGCAGGTTCTAATGCATTCTCTCTGCTTCTAACCTTTTCCAGCATAATGCAAGACATATGTTCCTTCTCCTGCTTTAAAAGTAGTGCTACAGATGTATAGCAAATTAGTATCTATCCATCTGCCACAGCCCATTATAAACCCCCACCTGAACTAGGGCATTCTCTATGTTTGCTACAGCCTGTCAGTGCTCCTCTAGTATTCTTAGATATTATAAGTTGCTAAGCAGTAACCCTAGTGCTCACATTGTCCCCACTGATACATAGAAGAGAAATAGAAGCGTGTTTGGTTATAACTCTAGTGAAACACTTCTCTCTTAGGGCCATAAAACCAATAAAAGAAAAGGAGGTACAGCAATAGTAGGGTCAATAAATCAGGATTCTGATTAAGACTATATACAACTGTCTTTTGATTGCATGATCTCTGAATTCAAGGATCATAAATGACAGCACTACGCCAAGGAAAAATTAACTCAGAGATTCATTTGAATATAGATTCAAACAGGTACTTTTAAAAGAGAAAAGCAGGACTGTTGTTTGGATATTCCTAAACCTTTTACAGATATTTTTATTCATGTGTACATTCATTCAATAAATAATTATTGATGTCTCACTCTGTGCCGAGCACTATGCTAAGCACTGAAATTCTGTTTCAGGATTTTCTTCCTAAGCTCTTCATAGAATTAAAAGCCTTTCATACACACCAACATACACACCTTCACCCTTGTATTAATCCACCTTCTAACATACAAAGACCTATTCATTTACGCATGATGGGCATAAATGCTTTCAACTAAATAATTCCTTATTCATATTGTGCGAAAGGTCCAGACTTACAAGTGACTTTTATCATTTCCTGCACTTAGTGCATAGCCCACTGCTGAGCATGGCCTCGGTACAACCCTATTTAAGGATATAAGTAGGAATGAATTATAATCCACATTATCATAAGCCTTAGTAGAAGCTTTCTTCACAAGGAGGCATGTAACATTAGTGGGACTGGCTCCTGATTAAATTAGTGAAAATTGACCCAGCAGGGCTATTCAACTAGATGTGTGATGTTCTCTTTAAACACAGGCCCTGTCTGAAACTCAGCTGGCTTGGTCTTACCAGGATTTCTTAACATTTCTACATAATGTAGAAAGACTACTGTGAAAGCAGAGGAAAAGAAATGCTACTTAATACTACTAGAATTAAATTTAATAGCTACAGGAAAAGGCATTTTCCTACAAAACTTTGTTTAATCTTAGGCTTTGTAATGAGAAGAGAGCTGAGCAAATTGATAGTTTTAAAAAAATTTTCTCAAAATGGAAGTTAAACTCATAGTCTAAAAAGTAAAACAGATAAGACAAAGAAGTGAGAAGTTCATAAGGTATATTTAATCACAGTATTTTCTATGCAAAGATATGTATTTGAGCACATTCTGGGAGCTGCCTGGCAAGATGACATCATTTTGACAAATATATAGTAAGGATAAAAACACTTCCTTTGACATGTTAAAATTGCAAAAACAGTTCCTCCTCCCACATCTTACTTATTTTCTCACACACACACACACACACACACACACACACACACACACAGGGAGATTCAGAATATTAGATTTAATTATGACTGATCACTGAATAAATTATATTTCATTGCGTTTAATATTACAAGGAACTGCAGTGTTTTCAGTATATATCGTGTTCTGGGATGAATAGATTTACACAAACAAAACACACTTCCTTCTATGTATAGGGCTCCAGGGTGTGTCTGGCCCCTCTCACCTAGTCTGATCAGCCAGACCCCAGCAGCAAGCTAACCTTGGTCAGAGTGTCTGCCCCCTGGTGGTCAGTGCGCATTATAGTGACTGATGGACCAGTCGAATGGTCAGACACTTAGCATATTACACTTTTATTATATAGGATATTATATAGGATTAATGGGTTTTCTGGTATGTCTCCAATCTTAGCTAATTTCCTCTTTTATATAAGATGAATAGTCATAATATTGCCTTAAAAGTATTAATAGAAGTTAAAGGGAATATGTTTTGAACTATTTCCAAACTGCATTTAAAATACTCCTAGGATTATATTTTTAAAGGGAAAAATCTTGAGAAATGTATCCCTAATAAAAACTACATAATAGTTTAAAGTCTGTTGTGTAGAGCAGCAATCTTCAATCTTATTAATCCTATGACACACATAAACTAATTACTAAAATTCTGCAGAGCACCAAAAGTATTTTTGAGGATTTGACAAAAATATATAGGTACAATTTGATTCATTCACACCAGATGGCTGTTGTCATGTTGTCATTTTTTAAATTTGACAATCTAATGGAAAAGAGGTCAGTGTCCCAACTAAATCGTCAGGTATTGCATATTTTAAAAATTCTTGTGGCACTCCAGTGTGCCTGCTGCAGCATACCAATTGAAAATTCCTGCTGTAGGGGAATGGCTAGTTCCTTACCTTCGGAGTTGATTTCACCTGTTGCTGCTGCTTCCCCATCTTTGTTGCTCTCTAATACAGAACTCAGTGCTGGACTCTGTAAACTCTGAAAAGAAAAAGAAGCCTTTCAAAATGAGTTGCTCTTCTTAAAGTTGCATCAACTCTCCCAATTAAAGAATGTAGATAAATACCTTGTAGTTGCCAAACATTCATACTTAATTTTGCTAGGATTTAATGATGTATATTAGAAGCAACATGGTAATCAATCTATTTACTGCATTCACAAGATAAAACGTATTGGCTCAATGTGTAAGCACATATTCCTATTGCCAACAAAGTGATATACTAAGAATATCATGCTACATATACATTAATCTTTCAATTATACAATACTTTCTAGAAACATAATTCACAGCATAGTGAAATCAGACTTTTGAAAATATTTCTTTTACTATTGGAATCATCTTCCATGTTTGTGGATGAAAGAAAACATTTCATCTTTAATTGAGAAAATTGAAGGTTTTATGAATAAATAGTGGCAAAATAGCTTTTTGTACTTATAGCAACGTACTTTTAAAAGAAGAAGAACAGAATATTTTAGAGACTTATGTTAAACAACTTAATGGTGAATCCATATAACTATTTTCAGTTGCCTCCATTTACTATAAAATGCTTTCTCATATAAGTCTTGTATTTATTTAAACATAAAGTTACTTAAATGATTAACATGAAAGTATGGAATGATCATGAAATTACCCTAAAATCTGGTGGTTATTGTATTTAGGGTAATAGTTCTGATTTTAGAAAGCAATCTTTTTATATATATAATTCCTAATAGCTCTTCACAAATAATTTATCTATGGAAGCGTCCTACAACTGATTCAAAGGAGTCAGCTTAATTTTTAATTTGCTATTTTATTTATCTGTCTGAATGCCCACATCCTTTCTTTTCCTTCTTTTATAAGAAAATTAATTTGTCCAAGTTACTCTCCAGCATTAATATCTGACTTTTTATGAAAATTCTACCTCAATAGGCTCTTTTGTGTTAGTTGCTTCCTGTTTCTTTTTTTTGTTTTCTTCTCCATTTTCCTAAAATGGAAATAGTGTTAATAAGTATTATCCAGAAGGAAGTGTAAACTAATACCTTATACTCTAGTATAGCAAGCTTTTTATGTTAAAATTTTTCACATGAGTAAACATCATACCAAATAAAATCACACTAAGATAGTGTATTAACAAATTCAAACAGTAACAGGCTCATTAATATACTAGAGGCCCGGTACATGAAATTTGTACATGGGTAGGGTCCCTAGCCTGGGCTGGTGATCAGGGCCGATTGGAGCCTCTTGGCTGCTGGCGGGAACCTTCCCTCCCCTGGCTGCCCCCTGCCAGCCATGCTTCCCTTCATTCTGCGCCACCCCCTGGTGGTCAACACATATCATAATGAGCAGTCGAACTCCCAGTTCATTGAACTCTTAAGGGGACAATTTGCATATCAGCCTTTTATTATATAGGATTATTATATAGGATAAGGAATGTCAACTAACTAGAAGCAGGCCACTGCTTTTTAGTTGATCCCTTTTTTGGATTTTCGTCAAAATCTGATGCAGAATACTTCAACTAAAAAGAGAATTAATTAAATTATAGAGTGTGATATTTCATTTCAATTCTCCCACGAAAACTGAATCGCAAATCCTCTCATGGTTAAATGGTTAGGCATCTATTTAGGCCAGGTACCTGAGCAGGTTTGGGTTCCTCTTGAGATGATGACTCACTCATCTGGACCAGCAAAAAATATCATCAAATGGTAGGGGAAAATATTACTAGACCATTATTAATAACAAAAAGAGAGAAAGACAACATTAATAAACAACAAAAAGTACTCTGAAAGATCAAAATCTCCCCTGACCCCCACCATATCCCACCATTCTATTGAATGGTAATGAGTTCTCAACTGTTAAATTTTTCAAACTGTAATACTGTTATTTCTGTTATTACTGACCAAAGCTAGATTAATGCTAGGCTACTGCTCAGGGAGACAGGAAAACTCACCCCAATAATCATCGCTATTATCATTTAAAAAAAACAAACACCACCAGCAACAGTAATGCAATTGAATTTTTAAAAACATTGTCATCCTTATTAATTTTTGAAATACCAAGATGAGGTGAAGTAAAACTTTGATGGCTACCTAATTCATCTGAGAAAGGCTGACAAACATTAGAATAATAATCTCACTAAAAAGCATTTTTTTTTGGAAGGGGCATTCTGAGAGGAATGTGATTTCTCTATTTATTCATATTAAGGAATTAAATTGGATAATTACCAGGTCCCCACTTCATTGCAAATGACTATTCAATCACAGATTATCAAAATCACTTCTGTGCCAAAATTCATTTAAGAGTTTGTGTATGTTTAGTCTAGTTTGTGCTATGTAGAAAGTAAACTTTATATTCATGGTCTCTGTCTCTAGGACAGTTACAATCCAGGGACTCTTTAATCTGAAATATTATGCTTATAATGTACTAGAGTATTCACCTTTTTATCAACATAACACATATTTTCATTGAATAAACCAAAAGTTCTGCCTTTGGAGACAACAGAATCCAACACTTAAAAATAGCTGCCTTGAAGCCTTTTTGAAGCAGTTCATATATAAACTAGATTTATTTGATAGGTCCCAATTGTACATTCTCACAGGCTGCTTTCTTTGCTTATAGTATCCCACTTCCTGAAATTGCTAAGAAGCATCCTTCTGTTTCTTTAAAAATCTGTTTTGTTTGGAAACATGCAGGTAAATTCAACTCAAACCTTTTTTTGGTGCCTTCTATTGCAGGTAGACGCAGGGGTTAAAAATATGAATCAGGCCTGCCTTTAAAGAGTTCCCAGGTTAGTGAGGGAAAAATGAGTGAACAGATGCAACTCAATTTGCAAAGTGCAAAACTAGAGGTACATACAAAATGTTCAGGAACACAGAGGAATAAATAATATATTTTCCCAGAGAGTTCAGGGAATTTTTCACAAAAAAAGTAGATTTTCAAGTTATATTCAGGGACTAGTAAGACCTTTTTGTATAAATGTGTGGAGAAGATTATTTGAGACAGAAGGAACAATACACACACAAGAGAATATGAAAGTTCAATAAGTGTTTGAAGCATTCATGTAATAGAGAATCTATATATATAAAAGCCTAAGCAAACATTTGACCATTCAACTGTTTGATGACTCACATTGATCACCAGGGAGAAGACGCTTAGCACACAGGCATGGAAATATGGAACAGGCTGATGAATCTCAGAAAGAAAGGGGGGAGAGCAGGAAGAGGTTAGTCAAAGATCTTATATGCATACTAGAGGCCTGGTGCATGGATTCATGCACTAGTGGGGACCCTCAGCCTGGCCTGTGGGGATTGGGTTGAAACTGGCAGTCTGACATTCTCTGAGGGGTCCCAGATTGCAAGAGGGCACAGGCCAGACTGAGGGATTCCACTGTGCATGAATCTGTGCACTGGGCCTCTAGTCCTATAAAATAAAAGTCTAATATGCTAAGTGTCCAGTCTGCCAGTTGGCTGTTCAACCAATCAAAATATAATCCTATATAATAAAGTGGTAATATGCAAATTGACCATCACACCCTTGCACAAGATGGCCACCCCCATGTGGGCACAAGTTGGCCACCACAAGATAGCCGGCAAGGGAGGGCAGTTGTGGGCGATCAGGCCAGCAGGGGAAGGCAGTTAGGGGTGACCAGGCCAGCAGGGGAGAGCAGTTGGGGGAGACCGGGCAGTTAGAGGCGACTGGGCCAGCAGGGGAGGGCAGTTAGAGGTGACTGGGCCAGCAGGAGAGGGCAATTGGGGGTGACCAGGCTGGCAGGGGAGGGCATTTGGAGGTGACTGGGATAGCAGGAGAGGGCAGTTAGGGCAACCAGGTTGGCAGGGGAGAGCAGTTGGGGGCGATCAGGCTTGCAGGGGAGCAGTTAGGTGTCAATCAGGCTGGCAGGAGAGTGGTTGGGGGTGATCAGGCAGGCAGGCAGGCAAGTGGTTGGGAGCCAGCAGTCCCGGATTGTGAGAGGGATGTTCGAGGTGTCCCAGATTGGAGAGGGTGTAGGCTGGGCTGAGGGACCCACCCCCCAGTGCACGAATTTCATGCACCAGGCTCTAGTATGCTAATGATATGTTAAGGCTGTTCAACCGCTTGCTATGACATGCACTGACCACCAGGGGGCAGATGCTCCAACTAGTAGGTTAGCTTGCTGCTGGGGTTCGGCCAATTGGGACTGAGAAAGACGGGCTGGACATGTCCTGGAGCCCTCCCATGATCCCGCCCCAGCTGGCCAACCTCCTGAATCCCTCCCTGGCCCCGATCATGCACGAATTTATGCACCGGACCTGTATTAGTTATATAAAAGAAAGTGGCAGAAAATGAGAATAAAAAATGTCCATCAGTAGTCATTAGTGCCAATTCAATGCTAACAGGAAGTTTTAATTTGGGGTGCAGTAAAGGAGACTTTATTCAGTACAAAACAGCTCCATTGTAATACAGTACAGCTGTGAAAACAGCACTGAAAAACAGCTCAATAGTGTTATAGCTCAATTATGAAGCAGCACAGTTGTGAAACAGCATGGCTAAGAAGAGGCCCTAGACAAGGGCAACCTGGGGGCAAGGCAGCTCTGCTCTGCCCAGGTCAGTTCATCTGCGCTGGTCCACACTGCTCTGCCTTGCTCTGGTCCAGTCTGTTCCGCTCCCGCAGGGTGTCTTCCATGTTTAAGCACAAGAAGGGGAAATAGTCGTCAGTCGTTGGTGGAAAGGGAAAGTGCTCCCAGAGCCGAAGGTCCCTGATTGGTCTGTCTGCATGCAAATGAGGACTCCAAATCTTCACAGTTTGATTGGTCCAAAAAACACTGTCCTGGTTGGTCAGAATGAAGCTGCTCTGATTCAGTGGTGAAGATGTTGATGGGGATATAGCTGCACAACCAACTGAGGGGGAGGGAGGAGGCCTCAGTTCTATTGGTTGAAATAGGATTCCAGGAAATCCTCTATCAGGGCTCAGATGGCAGAAATAGTGCAGGAAGGCAGTTCAGTGCAGGCTGCAGGCAACTTAGTGCAGGCTTCTCCCTAAAGTGCTGTTTGCATGAGAGGCCCCTGGTTTGAAATGGCTGCTAGGCTCTGTTTTGGTTTTTGTTGTTGTTGTTGTTGGTGGTGGTGGTGGTGGTGGTGTGTGTGTATGTGTGTGTGTGTGTGTTTGTTTTTTAAAGCCCAGTTAAGCCACCAGGAGCCCTTCTTAGCAGGTATCTCTTTCTCAGGGTCCACAAAAGGTAAATTTTCAATCTGCAAAGAGTTACACAGCTAAAGCAAGGAGTTTAGACTTTATTCTATGTGTGTTTTTTAAACATAGTACAGATGTGATCAAATTGGTGTTTTTAAAGTTATCTCCTCCAGCAAAGACTGGAAGTATGAAGGAATGGGGTGGGGGAAAGAGAATCAAGGTAAATTTTGCACCTTAAATGTTGCACCTGAGATGAATGCCTCACTATCCCTCACTCTAGTCTAGGCTCCGCCAGACATTGTCATTACCCTAACCATATCCCTTCAGCTTCACCTTTACAAAACATGCAGATGGCTTCTGGTTGCAAGCATCTGCAATTTTCTCAGAGGACTACCTGACAGTCCAAATGTGGGACAGGCCAGAAGTTAATATCTGATAGGAGAAGCCTTCAGCCATTGATAAATAGGAGGTTGCATAGTCTCACAGGCGGAGCATTTCTGAGGTATGTTCTGTTCTGTCTCCCAGAGTTACCCAATGGCATTGAGCTTCAGTCGCCCAATATTGCATTTGATACTCAATAATACAGGCTTCCTTCATTTTCTGTATTTCTTCCCTAACCCTTGCCATTGTTTTTTGGAACCACCTCCCAAATGAACTTGTACTCATCATTTTATATCAGAGTCTGTTCTGAGAGAACCCAAACAAAGTCAGCTACAATGATCAGGACTGGGGCATAATTGGATCTAAGGAGTGAAAGAAGAGGTTAGTTAAGGCTCACTGCGTGTTTTCTTTTTTATTTTATTTTTTTCGTGTTTAGAAGGGTGAATGGATAGTGATGCCATTTGTCAGAATAAGTAAAGGAAAGAATAACAGGTTTGAGGAATGATACAAATTTAAGTTTGGAGACATTACATTTAAGCTACCTGCTTTGATAGCCTGACAGAAGTGTCCAGTAAGAATCTGAATGCCACTGAAATATATTATGATGCATTTGTAGGAAATTATGCAGAATCAAGTCCACTGGAAAATGATGGAAGCATTTTCCAGTCTAAACAGCATTAGTTTGCATTTGAATTACTCAAAGTGTATAGCATTCTGCACACCTCACACTCCCACCCATAAGATTCTAGAGTCATTCCACTTAGGTTGTTGGCTGTGAGCTAGCCTTTGTAAATCTTCACACACACTCCCAGTAGATTTGTAAATTGGTGAATTGCAGCATTTGGCATCTTGGTTGGCAAGACTGTCAGTTATATATGAAAGAGCAGCCAATTATCCTTGAGGAAGGGGTTTCACAATATAAAAAAGAAATCATACATTATTCTGATTACTCAGACTACTAAAAGATATATGATTTACTTGGATTTGTTATGAGTCTTGATCCTCTGGGTGTTGGCAGAAAAATGTCTTTGTAGGAGGTTGCTGGTATAGCTTACCCAGTAAGAATAGAGAAGAAAAAAGGCTCAACGTAAACCTTTCTTGATGAACACTTAAAAGTAAAGCTAAGACCCTAGCCGATTTAGCTCAGTGGATAAAGCATTGGCCCATGGACTGAAGGGTCTCAGGTTTGATTCTGGTCAAGGGCATGTCCCTCAGTTGCAGGCTTGATCCCTAGTCCTGGTTGGGGCACGTGTGGGAGGAACCAATTACTATGTCTATCTCACATCATGTCTCTCTCTCTGTCTCTCTCTCCTCCTCCCTTCCACTTTGTGTAAAAAAAATCAATGGAAAAAATATTCTGATAAGGATTAACAAAAACAACAGAATAGCTACTATAATTTGCATATATATGTAAATTGTGGCATCAAAAATGTAAAATTTGTGTGTGTGGAGAGGAGTAAAAGGGTAGAATTTTTGTGTGTGATTGAAGTTATCAGCTTAAAATAAATTTTGCATCTATTAGATGTTTTATGTAAGCCTCATGTTAACCACAAAGCAAAAATCCATAGTAAATACAGAAAAGATAAAAGGAATCAAAACATACCACTATGGAAAATTATCTGTTCACAAAGGAAGGCAAAAAGGAGAAAGGAACTATAAAACATTCAGAAAATAATAAGATGACATTAGTAAGTCCTAACCTATTAATAATCACTCTAAATGTAAATGAATTAAATTCTCCATCAAAATGCATAGAGTTGCTCAGTGGATTACACAAACAAGACCCAATGATATGATAGCTACAAGAGACTCACATCATCTTAAAGGACACATATAGACAAAAGTGAACGGATGTAAAAAGAGATTCCATGCAAATGGAAACCAAGAGACAAAATAGGCTGTAAGCCAAAAACTGTAACAAATACATTATATAATTAATGATAAAGGGTTCTATTCATCAAGAATTATGGGCTGCAGACTTATAACATAAATTGAATTCACAATCTAGCTACGTTACTTATGTGAAAATCGGGGCACTGATTGGTGAAAAGGGAGACCCTGAAATTTGGAATGCTGACATTTAATTGGACTAGTAGACTGATAATCTCAAACACATGAGCCACTCTGAGCCTCTTTTGCCAATGGAAGCAGTTTGTTCTCCTGTATTTGTGGAGGCTAACTTTCTCTTAATTGAAAACATTGTAATAATCTCATCTTGGACAATGGCCTTGCAGAGGGATATACATTTTCCCCAAGACTCACAACAACCACCTTTTATTTCTAGTAAAATCATAACTAAAAAAAGATCTTAAAATGCTCCAACAGGGCAAATGCAGTCTGACCAGGAGGAAATGACTTTTGTAGCAAAAGGTTTTCACTATTTGCTTACATAGTGGCAGAAACCCTGGGAATGTGGGCCAGTATATTATAAGGGAGTTAAAGCAAGGAGCACAGAATATAACACTGACTTGGTTAGAATTTCTTGTTACGGGTACACTTACCAGAAAGTAAGGATTTAATGTGTTAGCATTTATAGCTGGGAGGGACACTAACCATTCGGCGAGTTCACTAAAACATAGACTCCACAGTGGCCTATGTGTATTCAAATTGAGATTCCAGAACTTCCCTGACAGAACATAGAGAGATCCAAAGGCTTAGGGAGATAGGAATTTTGAAATAGATTTCTCACATATGACCTGCACATCTACTGCCCCAAGTATGTCTCCCTAGAGGACTCTGGGGACGTTACTAAGACACTGAAAATAAGTTAGAGAGTGGGAGTACTTGTAGCCTTGGAAAGCTCTATGGTGGCTTCTTCCGTAGGCTAGGCATGATGGGATGATCCATTTCAAAGTATCAGATGACATTTCAAACAATGTCAGTGTTGCCCTGACCGGTTTGGCTCAGTGGATAGAGCATTGGCCTGCGGACTGAGGGGTCCCAGGTTCGATTACGGTCGGGGGCATGTGCCTTGGTTGTGGGCGCATCCCCAGTGGGGGGTGTGCAGGAGGCAGCTGATCAATGTTTCTCATTGATGTTTCTAACTCTCTGTCCCTCTCCCTTCCTCTCTGTGAAAAATCAATAAAATATATTTTAAAAAGCAAACAAACAAACAAAAAACCAATGTCAGTGTTTCACCACCAAAGACAAGGTGGGTATATTTACCATAAAGAGAAGTATAGATACAGTGGTAATCAGGTATTTTGACTCTTAGTGATCTTTGTGGCTAAATGGTCCTATAATAAAATAGGTGGCCAGTTTACTAAAACATTGATCATCTACACATAATACTAAAAATTCACATATGGTGGAAAAAATATTACTTCAGTCACCACCGTGGAAAATTCAGACCTATTGCCTAGTTTCCAAACCTAAGCCTCTTAATTGAAAGGAAGGCTGGATCCCCTTATAGGAGAATTCTGCGGCACTGCCATTAATATACACTGAAAATCTTCCTCTATGTCTTCTCCACAGGGACGTCTGGCCATTTTGTAAAATGATTGTGTGCTAGGGAAAAAGAAATGTCCAGGTTTTTAGAGATTTCTTAACATTGGCACTAAATTGACGTTCATTCCTGGGGGCCCCAAATGCCACTGCAGTCTACCAGTTTAAGTGGGGGCTTGTGGTGGACAGGTGAGAGACAGAGTCCTTTTTAAAAAATCTTTATTGTTGAAAGTATTACATATGCCCCTCCTATTCCCCCATCAACTCCTGAGAGATACAGTCTTAATTCAAGTTTGAATCACAGGGGGCTGAGTGGGTCCATAGAACCACTATGTAGTGATTTAATCAGTTCCTGGATGTATAATTAAAATAGATATCTGATAACTGGCAGAATTTCCATATTGACTCCCTGATCCTGGAATAAGGGCCATTATAGTCTGAAGGGTCAAGTAAAAAAACCTTAGAAATCCCCCTCCCACACATACACACATACCAGGAGAGTAAACAAAATTATTGCTTTCTTGGGAGAGCAGAATGTGGGATTATAGAGATTAATGACACCAATAAAGATCTGAAAGAAGCAGAGGTGATGAAACCTATCTCACTTAACTTTCCTGTTTGGCCTGTGAAGAAGGTGGAAGGATCTTGGAGAATGACTGTAAATTATTATAAATTTAATCAGGTGATGCCTTCAGTAAGAGCTGCTTTTCTATAGGTAGTATCTTTACTGGAATAAATCAACATAGCCCCTACCATTTGGTGTGCAGCTATTGAACTGGAAAATGCTTACCTCTCCATACTAATTGGCAAGGAACACCAGAAGCAATTTGCTTTTACTAGGCAGGGCTGAAAATATAACTTCACAGTCTTGCCCTACACGTACATCAGTTCTCCTGCTCTCTGCCATATTATAGACCAGAAAGATATGGAGTATCTCAGACTTCCAATCAGCATTGAATTGCTCCAGTATATTGAAAACATTATACTAATTGGATCTGGGGAGCAGGAAGTAGCAAATGGGAGAAAAGAACTATCAGAGTCAAATATAATTTATACTTGTAAATTGTTGAATCATTGTGAAAGT
>PVJC01012488.1:0-39826 GCA_004026665.1 Murina feae
GTGGCGCTGGCCACCGGATCGGCCTCCCAGCAGGGGGCTGCAGGTTCCCGCTTCCCCCGGAAGGCCGTTCTGGTGGCACTGGCCACCGGATCGGCCTCCCAGCAGGGGGCACCGGGGTCCTGCCAGGCTGGTCCCCGCTTCCCCGGAAGGCTTCTCCGCCGGGGAAGGCATCTGGGGGCCCAGGGCACCAGATACCTTCCCAGGACCCAGGCTCCCAAGATGGCGGGGCCCAGGGCTGCGGCCTCCGCCATCTTGGCTGGGCTAATTTGCATACAGTCGCTCTGATTGGCTGGTGGGCGTGGCTTAGGCCGTCCCGAAGAAACGGTTAATTTTAATATTACGCTTTTATTAGTTTAGATTATTATGTCGTTATTGGGTCAACATGACTAGTTGTTCTGGAATGAGAAGTGGCACATATCCAATTTGTTTTTGGAAAGAGTGTGTTTCTCTTCATGAATGAATTTATCAGCTGGGAATTCTGGTGCAGCGTTGATGTCAGGGCTGCCACACATGGGCTTTGCAGCCACCTTGCCGGGGATCTGTGACTTGCGTGACCTGGACAGGGAGCCAACCTCTCTTTTGCCCACAGAGTTGAGATGTACTGGGAAGGCATAAGTTTTTATATTTAAAGTTAACCCTGAAGTTGACTGTTGTGTTCTTTTCACTTTGGTTTTTAAATCAATGACAATTTTATAATCACAGAAGCTAGCCAAGTCTTAGAGTAACGGTGCACACCCCAGATACAGCCCACGTTTACAGAAGGGTTGATCACCAGCCTTGCCATGCCCGGATGTTAATTAGTATTATGCCATTCAAAATGTCATTGGCTTTTTTATGATGTAGAATGTGAAGCCATGAATCAGGAAAAGGCTGAGCATGGGTGACCTGTCCTCGCCTGCTGGCTGCTAGTCTCTCCGCGTTATCTGCGGGCTCGTTTCGGATGATTACAGAAACATCAGTCACTTGTCTCCATAAATATTTTATAATGCCAATTGAATGTGATGAAATATTAAAAATATCATTTATTAAATATTTAAAAGTTTAGTCTTTGAAACTGGCCAGCTCTCTTCATTCTACTGCCAGCCTAAAGGAGCAATTTAGAAAATCTGAATTATAAAATTAGAATACTAGGGAAAATAAGAGAATTGGGAATATCACTATAAAATTATTTTTTTGCCTTGAACCATTAGTAATTTTCAGCTGCAGGCCTATCATTTAGGGTAGCAGAAATACACATTTTATGCTACTACCTTTTAATACTTTCTGCTATTTTAGATTTTCTGCACTTTGCCTAGTATTTTTACCTTCTTACTGGGTTAGAAAAATTCACTTAAAATGTATGGACTCACATCTTCTAATCTAATAAAAGAGTAATATGCAAATCATTCTATTCTACCTAAGCCACGCCCACCAGCCAAGCCACACCCACCAGCCAATCAGAGCGACAATATGCTAAATAATCCAGCCAAGATGGCGGCCGGCAGCCACAGAGCTAGAGAAAACAGGAGACCAGTGATGGAGGAAACTGCCTGCCTGGGCCAGCTGTAGCCTCCGCTCAAGGCAACAAAGTTTCAATTATAGAAGCCACGGAGCTGAAGCAAACAGGAGACTTTGTTGCCTGCCTAGGCAGGCTGTGGCCTGCGCTCAAGGCAACAAAGTTTCAATTATAGAAGATAAATAAACCCCAGAAACCTGCTTCCAGCCAGCCTCGCTGGGACTTTGGGTCAATGGGAGCTGTGGCCAGCCTGCAAACAGCCCGCAGCCCCTCACCCAGGCTGGCCAGGCACCCTGAAGGGGCTGTGGGCAGCCTGAAAATGGCCCTCAGCCCCTCACCCAGGCTGGCCACAACCCCCATGGGGTGAGGGTTCCCACTGGGGGACTTGGCCAGCCTGCAAACAGCCATCAGCCCCTCACCCAGGCTGGGGCTGGCCAGGCATGCCAGAAGGTGGACATCCCCCAAGGGTCCCCAGACTGCGAGAGGGCACAGGGCCCCTAGTATTGGAATAATCTTCAGTTTCATTTACTTTGCTTATAATCCTATATAATAAAGAGCTAATATGCAAATGGTCACCATGCCCTCATGCCGTAATGGCTCAGACACTCAACACTGGGGAGAGAGGAATGAAGTCAGCCAGGCCATGGCTCAGGAGAGGGACAAGCGGTCCCGGGTGCCTGCAGCTGCGGCCCAAGTGAAGCTACGCACCCACAGCCCTCTGCGGCTGCGGCCAGCCCTGGCAAAGCCTGCGAACAGCCGAAAGAGGGAATCCTGGGTCCTGGGTGTGGGGCAAGGCAGAGGCAGAGGCAGGGGCAATCAGGCCAGCAGGAGAGCAGTTAGGAGCAATCAGGCAAGCAGAGGTGGTTATGGGCAATCAGGCAGGCAGGCAGGTGAGTGGTTAGGAGCCAGTGGCCCCGGATTGCAAGAAGCATTCAGACATCCCCCAAGGGGTCCCGAATTGGAGAGGGTGCAGGCTGGGCTGAGGGACCCCCAACCCCCAACCCCTGTGCACAAATTTCATGCATCAGGCCTCTAGTTTTATAAATAAAACTTGAAATATGAAAACAAATTGGAATTTACTATTGCTCTTAATGGTACATTACTAATGGTAAGTTGAATTAATAGCTTCTGTGTTTTGAAAGGAGAGATCAGTGACAAACTGGAGATTCTTCACAAAGGCCTGTTTACCTGTCACGTGAACCTGTAGCCTAGGCAGCCGTCCAGCCTGCACCGTAGCAGGTTTCACGAGCTTTCCAGAGAAGTGGGAGTAGGAAAAGCTCCAGCCAGCTGCAGAGTGAGGCTGTTTCCTGAGTTCAGAGGACCCTCCCGGAGCAAAGGCTGCTGCAGACTCGCCTGCACAGTGTTCCCCCGGTGAGCTCGGCGCCCTCGGAGTGCTGCTGGAGAAGGGCAGGTGCACCAGGACTTCCGAATTCTCATCTCTCCCAAGGCTCCTGGCCCAGGGCAGCTTTTGTGTGGGGAGAGCTTTCCCAAAGGCTCCTTAAATCTCGGCCTTTCTGATCTGGGTTTGGTATCCTGGTCAATCCCTCCGTAATCTAAGCACAGGTCCCCCTTCCGGACAGGTCCCTGGTTTGCATGTGGACCGCCAGGTTCTCTCCTCTCCTTTGCTTAGACTATCCACTGCCAGAAACAAAAAGTAACACCTCAATGTTTACAACACCAAGTCATACCTGCTTTTCCGTTCTCAGCACCAAAACTACTTTCTCTAGGAGAGAATTTCGAATCAGGACACCGACTTTTTAAATACCTATTTTTATTGATTTCAGAGAGGTAGGGAGAGGGAGAGAGAGATACAAACGTCAATGATGAGAGAGAATCATTGATTGACTGCTTCCTGCACACTCCACACGGGAACGAGCCTGCACCCCGGGCATGTGCCCTGACCGGGAATCGAAAAGTGACCTCCTGGTTCATAACCAGGACGTAGATTTCATTTCTACTATATACGAGGTTCCTGACTCACTCACTCATTGGCCCAGTACTTCCTGAGTGATGAGATGCTAGTTAACGAACAGCAGAAGGTCAGCCGCTCCCAGAATCTGTTTTTGTCCATGTCTGAGTGGCAGAAGAGAACGTAATGACACAGCAGCACCTGGTGGCATCGCCTGTGTCTGACACTGTCAGCCTGTCACGTGTGACGGGTTTGATCACACCACAACCTGTGAGGTGGGGACTATTTCTGCCCTCAGTTTACAGTTGAAACAGGCCCACAGAGGCAGCCAGCTAACTGCCCCAAGGTCCCAGGCTGGCCCCACTGCCCTCGCTGTGCGCACGGTGGCAAGAGCAGCAGCAGAGAAGGAGGCGGTGGGGCCAGAGCAGCGGGTGCTGGTGGGGTTGGACGAGGGAGCATTTGGACAGAGATCTGAAGCAAGAAGCAAGGTGACGAGCCCTGAGACTCTGGTTGGGGACTGGAGAGGTCAAAGCTATTTTAATATTAAGACATTGACTTGCCTTCCCTCATCCTCGCGAGAGCTCGGTGGTGTCCTAGAGGCTGCCTGGCGTGTGCGGCATGACCGCAGGAGGTGCAGCGGGGACCAGCTGGCTCCTATGAAGCCGGACAGTGAGCGAAAACTCACAGAACGGAAGTGGTGCCGCTCTTCTTAGTGAGCTTTGTTTTTAGAAACACAGTTTTTATGAAAATGGTACTTATGTTAACTTATAATGGATTTGCTTTTTAAAAATGCATTAATAAATACTAAACTTATCTTGGACTTAATTTCTAATCCAGTAAATTCTGATAGGTAGGTGGTTAGATAAGTTAGATAGGTAGGTAGATCCCTCATAAAAAAATGCTGTGAGGAACTTCAGTAACTTTTTGGTGTGGCCAGTTCTGGGTGCACAAATTTGAGATACTGTTTAGATTCGATCTGTCAGGAGAGCAAGAATGCGCTTGGTCACTTGGTTCCTGTAATAAGTCCCGTTGAGCAGCAGAGGTGACTAGAAGTGGCTCCGTCTGCATTTTGTGTGTGCAGAGTTTTAAGTGTGGTAAAATGTACAACAGACTTTCCTCGTAACCATTTTAGGTGTACAGTTCAGTCGTGTTAAGTACACTCGTTCATATTGTTGTGCACCCTGTTCCAGAACTCTTCTCATCTCAAAAAACTGCAACTCTGTACCCATTAGCCTGGTCCTGTGGGTCTGCAGTGACCTGGAAAGTGAAGCAGAGGTTTGCTGTGGGTTGGATGGGGCATGCACGAATGTCTGATGGATGCATCATTCATTGCAGAGCTGGTAGCTTGTTTTCCTCCCACATGCCGGCTGTGCACCATGCTGGAGGGACTGCAGGTGAGGCCCAGGTGCTTCTCACCGTCTTGCTCTCCTGTTGCTCCATAACGGTCACACCCACAGCAGAAACGCAGCATCCCCTTATGGGATGTTGTATTTGACATAGTTAAACATTTAAATTTAATTTTGGATGCCTCCAAATTGATTTGCACTCACGGGAAAGAGTCTGGGTAGTTCATTCAACAAATAGGCACTACCTATCCTATCTAATAAAAGAGTAATATGTAAATTAACTGTCACTCCATGACAGAGATGGCGCCATAGTGGCTGGGGCGGAATGCTGGTGGCATTGCCCCGGCAACTTGAGCCCAGCGTCCGCGCCCTGGCCACACAGAGGAAGGGGAGGGGCCTCGGGCTGGAGGCTGGAGTGAGGGACACTGGCATTGCTGCAGGCCAGGCTGAGGGCCCCCACCCCTGTGCACTGGGCCTCTAGTTGGTCATAAAGTTCCATACCCTTCCTTTTAATCAGCTCAGCTAAATTGAGGAGTTCTATGGTTAATCGTATCCTGAGATGTGATATGTCACACCTGAGATATAAGGAGAGCTGGTAACACTCAAGTTGAAAGTAGAAAGACAATGAAAGAGTTCCAGCTGTGAGGTGGAGCCCAAAATGCGCTGGTGAAGTGAGTGCTCAGGGAGGAAGTGGTGGTTGTGACCTAGACAAAGCCAGGCCCACGCAAAACAGGAGGGATCAGAGCTAAAAACTAATGGGACCAGGTAAGCGCCTGCCAGACAGCAGTTCTTTAAAAACAAAAGTAGCAGTTACAGTGCCCAGTCCCTCTTCCAGTTATGGCACCAGCCCTCTCGGGAGGGGGCGCAGCTTGCTTACAAACTAGGAAATGAGATTGAGAGGTTACTCAAGGCCACACAGAGGTCAGTTACACCTGCTCAAGGTCACTCAGTAAAGATAGAGGATGCTGGAATCTGACCCCAAGTCAGCCTGACTCCAAAGTGGATTATTTATTCTTACACAGTTTTCAATCAACTATTCAGGAATTCTCATTTTATTTTAATACCTTAGATTTGTAATTTTATATTCATAAGTCTCATCTATTTTGTGTCTTTGAAATGCTAATTTTAAATAGGTATTATTGTATTGTCGTGAAGAAATAACTCTTTTCTCTGTCACTGTTCTGTGATAGGCTCAAACACTTTGAGTCTGTCTACTGGCCAGTCTTTCTTCTTTAATTTGTAGAGCAGAATCTGGTTTCTTTCTGGACTCGTATAGTTTCTCCATTGCTCACTCTAGAATTTAGAATTTCATGATATTTGTGTCTTGATACCAAACGCTGCAACAAAAACTGCAAGTGTTGCCTTCCAGATCAATGAGAGTCTTATTGTTCAGACATAATAAATGTGTCTTCAAAAGCAATTGAGTTTAAAATAGTCATTGTAGCCCTGGCCGGTGTGGCTCAGAGGGTTGGGCGTTGTCCTGTGCACCAAAAGGTTGCCAGCTCCGTTCATGGTCAGGGCGCATGCCGGCTCAATCCACAGGAGGGGGCGTGCAGGAGGAAGCCAGTCCCCACCTCCCCCTCACATCGCTGTTGCTCTCGCTTCCTCCCTCTCTCTCAAATCAGTTTAAAAATCTTTTTTTTAAAAAGTGATGGTGTTCTAACCTGCCTATTTCCTTTCCTTTTTAAACACAGTTAATAAGCACAAGCCCTGGCTTGAGCCCACCTATCACGGCATAGTGACCGAAAATGACAACATGGTGCTCCTCGACCCCCCGCTGATCGCCCTGGACAAGGATGCTCCTCTGCGCTTCGCAGGTAGGGGCGTGGTCTTGTTCGCTCTTGATGCCCGGGACCGGGGCGATGCACTGGGAGCGTTTCTCACCCTTTCGTAAAGTGTCCGATGGCCGAGGGTGGCTTGTGGCTCCTAGGCACCATCTCTTTTCCTATTACTTTCAATAATCAGGGCCCCCGACCAAAAAGCCTGTACGTGTGGTTGAAGTGCACAATATTACATCGCCTCATTCTAGTCCTTGATGTCATCAGACAGAAAACACCTAGGCCAGTGTGTCTCCAAAAATCATGTACACAGCACACCTGAGGGTCGTGTTAAAGTGCAGATTTGGATCCAGAGGGTCTGGGGGACCTGAGATCCTGCCCTGCTAACCTGCTCACAGGTGCTGCAGGTCCCCCAGAGGCAAGGACCTGGGGAATGCAGCTCAGGGTCTTCTCACACCTCCTCGGTTTCAGTTACCGAAAGGCTTACTCGACAACGTCAGGCAGTCTTTACAGAGGAAGCCTGTGGCTCAGATTTTACTTTCTTTTTTTTCTCTTCAATTTTTAAAATATATTTCTTTATTGATTTCAGAGAGGAAGGAAGAGAGAGAGAGAAATAGAAACATCAGTGATAAGAGAATCATTGATCGGCTGCCTCCTGCACGCCCTACTGGGGATCGAGCCTGCAACCCAGGCATGTGCCCTCGGCCAGAATCGAACCTGGGACCCTTCAGTCCATAGGCCGACACTCTATCCACTGAGCCAAACCGGCTGGGGCAGATTTTACTTACAATACATTTTTTAAGTGGAGGTATTTCTTAAGACTGTAACCTGACCACAGCAGCAGATCCAGGACCGCTTGGAGACTTGCTGTTTTGCTGACATGTAATAATAGCACTTTGCCGCGTGTCCATAGTAACTTCTCTAACTGACGTGAATTGTGCCACGTCACCCTCCCCTTGCCTCAGGGTCACAGTGAATTGTAAAAGAGTAGTTGTTGCGTGGCATTTTTTTCCAGGTCCAAATTTCTCATGTTAGTGTCTCCTGTTTGCCTGGGGACCAGTAAGAAGGATTCAGTAACTTGTACAGATCAGGTGGTACATTATTTCACAATGTGTGTGCACATTGAGGGAAGTGGACGTGTTTCTGAAGAGCTATTTAAACCAGTGATCACCAAGCGGTGGTCCACAGACCACTGGTGGTCTGTGAGGTCCGAAAGGTTGGCGATCAATGACTTAAGCAATAAATTTGTTCGTCATTCTCTTCAAGTGCCACAGCCCATGTTCAGGAAAGTAACCTGAGAACCGGCTGTGCTGTGTCAGCGGTGGACACAGACCTTCCCAGTCGTGTTGCTTATTGATTGGTTTTTAAAGAGAAATCCGATTAGATGGACAGGAGAAGACAAGCTCGAGGCCGTGAGCCCATACATCGGGTTTGTGCAGCAGCTGAGATGATTTGCGTCTGCTCCTTCCTTCCCCTGAATTTGTCATCATCTTTAGCGTTGCACGTCAGCGTGCTCTGGAACAATAGATTTTGAGTGTTTGTGTGTTTATACTTGTACATGCAGTTCCTGCAGCATTTCATTATTACACATGCTTAAGGTGACCAGGTTTTAACATTGGTAAAGCGGGACACCATTGACCGGGGTAGGGAGAGGTTTTTGTTTTTTTTTTTACTTAAAATATTACGAAGAGTAGTACATGTGTCTCTTTCCAAAGATCGGGACTTTTTTAAAACACCGCAGGACACAGGACAAATGGTTAAAAAGCGGGACGTCTGGTCGCCTTACGCTCCTCTGTGTGAGCGTGGCGGTCAGTGCTGTGTGAGTAACTTGAGTAGGATTATCTAGTTTATGCTTTTGAGCAGACTTACACATTCCTGCCTTTCCCTGCATCCTAGAAGTGGTTGGGCCTCTGTACTTGGCAGTGTCAGCTGTACACGGTCCCGAAGCCTGCAGCTAGGCCTGCCCCTGGCACTAGTTGACACTCCATAGATATTGTAGGAGGAATGCCTGAGTTTGCCCAAGATCACAGCTCGTAAGTGATAGAGCCACCTTCCCGCCAGGTGGTCCGACTCCAGCCTCCATTCGTAGGTACAGCATTATCTGTAGAACATTGCAAACATCCTGGCCCCATCGCAGTCCTACCCCATCGCAGGAACGTGTGGGTAACCACCAGAGGTTGCTTGTCAAACTCGTGAAATAAGTCCATGGCTGATGTTGGCTTAGCCACCAGAGTGTGTTGTAAATTGTCCCTCATCAGACCTTCGTATTGAACAGAGTCTTGCCCAGATTGCTTTCTTGGAGTGAAACAGGAGAGTAAAATTGTGGTATTTGTCAAGTAGTTTAGGAAATTAAAATGAGTTTCTTATTCAACCCCTTTTCCTTAATCTGCTAAAAGCCTGAGGAGAGGGGGTAAGAAATTGTGTTGCCCATTTTGCGTACTTGATGGGGAGCTTGACCCCGTTATCAGGCCACGTGCTTGTCTTGTTTGATGTTGTCCCTTGTTCATGGCCCACGTTAGAGGCTGAGTGTCCCGGCTCTTCCTTTTAGTAGGTGGTTTCACCCCAGCACCTTTTCCTGCTTTCCTGCCGAGTACAGAGATTTTTTAAATAGCATTTGGAGAGTATCTCTCCATGGTTTCTGTGATTCTAAGCTTTCTGTGATTCTAAGCTTTCCAGGGAATTCTTTTTTTTTTTTAATATATTTTATTGATTTTTTGCGAAGAGGAAGGGAGAGGGATAGAGAGTTAGAAACATCGATGAGAGTGAAACATCGATCAGCTGCCTCCTGCACACCTCCCACTGGGGATGTGCCGAAACCAAGGTACATGCTCTTGACCGGAATCGAACCTGGGACCTTTCAGTCCGCAGGCCGACACTCTAGCCACTGAGCCACACCAGTTAGGGCAAGTACAGAGATTTCGCAAGGTTCGGTAAACAGTTGCGATAGAAATAGAGTCCAAAAGAAATTCCAGGACAAGAATGGGGATTTTATTTTCGTTGTTAGAGCCAACTCAGGTGTGTGATCCTTTTCTTCATATTTTTTACACTTTATGTGACTCGCCCTGAGGATGGCGATGGGGCTGACTGCTGCCCAGCACCTCACCCCCCAGCACTGCCTTTTTAACTGGGGCAGGCGACAGCAGACATTGTGTTTGCAGCATGAGTTGGACATAGTTGATGAAGCCCCGTGAAATTGCCATTTTTATATGTCGAAACTATCAAAATACATGAAAAAAATGCAAAACGGAAATATCCTCTGGGTTAGCCTAATTACTATAAGGCAGTAATTTGTTGAGTAGTGGATTTAAGTAAGTATCTGGATGTTAGGATGGAAACTTAAAACAGTTACTGACTAGCATGGATTCATTTTGGATGCAGTTGCCTCCAGGAAAGGTTGGTATCAATAATCATTAAGTATTAAGTATTTATGCCAGATCCTTGTAGAATGTAAAAGTTGGCCCTTCTTCTCAAAGCACTGATGATTTAGGTCCCAGAAACCAGCCTGGACCAGTCACCAAAAATAAGCAGCAGCCTGGTGCCCAGCTGGAGAGCGTGGGCGCCAAGGCCGAGTGGACAGGAGGGGAGGGAGGAGAGTCGGGTTAGCAGGGCTGTCTGTGGTAGAGGATGCTGCTCAGCAGGTGTCCCTTTTCCGGAGCCAGATCGGTGGGTCTTCAATCCGTTACCCGCCTTCCCTAGCCAAGTGCATGCAGGGCCCAGGCGAGGCTGCAGGTGCTCCCTCCTTGGAGGCCACAGATGCTAATGCTGGCTGAGGTTGCCAGCGTTCCCTCTGTTTAGGCCAGTTTGCTGTGGGCCTGATCAGGCCCCTAGTCCTGGTCTCTCGAGCTGCCTTGGTTTCTGCTGTTCCAGGTTCCTTTCTCTGGCTTGCAGCCAATTCCGTGAGTTCGTGATGGCTTTTCAGTAAAGCCCCTTTCGCCTGGGTCAGCTGGAATGGATTTCTGTTGCTGGCAGCCAGCAAAACTAACGGTTGGGGCGGCACTCAGGGCCCCCAGGAGGAGCGCAGCCTAGGGCAGGTGACCTGAGAGTGGCGGGGGACGGTGGGCTAGGCTCTGGAGGCACCCTCGCTCTCAGGGAAGAGCAGTGCAGTTTGGGGTTGGTTATACGCGGACTCGGAAGAAGACGTAGAAAGAATGCAAAGCCAGCCGAAGCCCAGGTTCCTCGGAGGGGCGGACGAGAAAAGTGAGGGCTAGCACTGCAAACAGGAGCCTGGACACGACCTTGGATCAAGGAGTCAAATCTGTACCCATTGTTACAGTTCTATGTTTTGCTTTTAAAAAATTCTGTAGTAAAGTTCTTTTTGACTGTTTTAACTTTTTTTGTTGTTAATCCTCACTGGAGAATATTTTTTCATTGCTATTTAGAGAGAGTGGGAGGAAGGTAGGGAGAGAGAGAGAGAGAGACATCGATGAAAGAGACAAATTGATCAGCTGCCTGCACACCCCCCACCGGGAATGGAGTCTGCAACCTGGGCATGTGCCCTTGGCTGGAATCAAACCCGGGACCTTTCAGTCCATAGGCTGATGCTCTATCCACTGACCCACACCAGCTGGGGCCCTTTTGACTGTTTTAGATGGTCTTAGGGGAATGAGGGGGAGAGATGGGAAAGGTTTGGTCCATCCAAGGCTAGTATAGCTGGAAAGGTGGTCAGGAAACCTGGTGGGGAAGGGTTTCAGGTGGACTTACCTAGCAGAGCAGGTGCACATGGTCTGAATTGAGTGGGAAAGGGCCGGACAGAAAGAGAACAGACTCTGGTAGGTGATCCTGAGAGGCTTCCTTGCAGAGGTTGAGCGAAGGTGAGTCTAAGAGAGAGGACCAAGAGCACAGAGGGGTGGAGATGCGCCATGCTGTAACCCCATGGAATCAGCGCAGGTGACTGCACGCATGTAACTGTCCCGGTTGTGTAAATAACGCAGCTGTGCATGACCAGGAATGGCACCTCTGACCCCTCAGTGCGTGGGCCCAACACAGCTTTGCTTACAGACACATAAATGTGAATGTCATAATTTTCACATAATGTTTTATTTTTTATTTTTCATATAATATTTTAAAGGATAGAAACAATTGTCAGCACACAGGTTGTTCCGCAATGCAACACGGGTGGATTTGGCCCACAGCCATAGGTTGCCTACCGGCTGGGGCAGCACCGTCCACATCCCTCGGTGTCTGCATTCTCCATTCAGCAGTTACTAGACACGTGTGGCTGTGGAAATGGGACCAGTACGAGGAGGAACTGAATTTTAATATTGAATTTTAACATGAATTTTAATTTAATTTGACACAGCCCCATGGGGCTGGTGGCTCCAGCATGGGCATTAGCCAGCACAGATCTAGAGAGACACTGTGTGGAAGCAGCCGGAACCACAAACAGAACTATCCCTTGTAGCTCGTTCATGAACAGCAGAAACCCGCATTATGGTCCAGGGCCGGCGGGAACCGACAGGGAGCAGCGAACACTGCTGGGGCCTGCTTTGCGCCAGGCCGCGTTCTGCGCACTGTGCCTGGGTGTGCTCACTGGTTCCCTCTTCCGGGGCAGGGAATGAATGCACCGCAGCTGGGTGTGCCCTCCCGGCTGAATGGATCTCAGGCCCCCAGGCAGAGTGAGACGGCTGGCATTCTATACCATGTGATACCATTGTTCAAACCTCAAAAACAAGCAAAATGAAACACTATTCGGGGACATACAAACATATGGTGCAACCATTTTTAAAAGCAAGGGGATTCAGACTGATGCCTTTGGAAGAGAGCAGGTGCCCAGGGGAGGCCACAGTGAGGGGAGCAGCGGGGCCCCTGATCCCCTGCAGTGGTCCGGGGCGAGGTAAGCAGGATGTACATGGGCTGCTAGACTGGTGTTTCCTCAGTAAAGACAGTGGCCATTATAGTGTCACCACCATTCATACTGAATTGGTTTCAGTTCCCACTTGAGCGTATGTTCCATTCAAAGGTGTTTATATTGGTTGCCTTAGTTGCATTAGAACAAGATTGGACTAGAAACATTGTTACTTATTCAGTCGTAAACAAAGGATTGAACATAAACCCGTTGCTCCAGCTGATTGTTTCATTTAACCTAACGATGTTACCAGACTCTAATCTAACCACCAGAACTTACATTGAAAGGGAGAAGCTGGAAACTGGACAGATCACATAGGTGCCTCTAAACTGTTACGATGCCTGCAGCACCTGAGGGGTTAGGAGGCTGTGGCTGTGCTATTTCATGGGTAATTAGTGCAGTTTCAAAGATTACGCAGGAGTCCCTGGTAAGTAGGATTCAAAGAGATACTTTATTCCTGAAGGTCCAGTTTTGCTATAGCGATTCTACTGAGCTGATGGTTAAGTGCGTCAAGCTTTTCTGTGTAACATGTGCATCTGTGACTTCTTTCCTTATTGTTCCATCTTCATTCTTTCCTGTGTTACTGACATGGGTTTATCTTTTCTCCCTTCAGAGAGTTTTGAGGTGACAGTCACCAAAGAAGGTGATCAAGGGTTATTTCTATCCCTCTTATGAATATTAACCCACTAACTTTGTTTATAAAATTGGGAATCAGCCCTTAAACAGAAGAAGCTGTCATGCTTTTTTATCCCTTTTATTCTCCTATTTTGTTTCTATTTTTAAATATATTGATGGAAACTGTATGTAACCAAACCCTTGGTTAGAAATATCTGGAAATCAGACATCCATTTGAACTATATGGATAATACTGTACATTTTTTCCTTAATTGAACTTGAGACATTCACTTCATAACCATTTTCTAGTGGTTGTAATTTTGGAAGAGGTCCGTCTTATTTTCATGTGAAACACATTTTGTGAAGTTTTGCTTATCCATTAGAACGTTTATATTTGTTCTCCCGTGGGCAAGAATGGAGGCGTAGATGTTTAACTCCTCATCAAGCTGGTAAGCCAACTTAGAGGGTCTCAGCTCCCAGGCAGCCTTCCTCTTCAGGTCCGACAGGTAGAGTCCAAGGCAAGGGCCGGGCCCTGCATCGCGCTGGGAGGCGCCCGCTGTTGAAATGGATGCCTGAGAAGTTGGTATTTCTACCTTTCTCACTCAGTAGTTTCGCTTTGATTCCCTAATTTTAGCCAGGCTCATTGCACAGGAAGACTTGTCTCTTCTTTTTTTTTTTTACAGACTTTCTGTAATTATGGTGCTGAACCTATATCTCACGCTTCTTCCACTCTCAACACTTGACTGTGTGTGTTAGCCTTCTCTCTGGTCCAAACCAAAACAGCTGCCCAGCTGTCCCCTGCAGCCCGGGCAGTTTGCTGATGAGACCATTTTGCCCTGGAGCTGCCCTAAGTACTCCTGTGAAATGCCTGTCTATTCTCTCTCTTTTGTGTTCCTGCATGAATGGATGCAAAGTTAAATGAGTTGCTTGGAAAGCCAGAACCTGCTTCTTTGTACTAAAGCCCAGAACTCACCCTGTCACCAAGCACAGCGCCCTGCTTCCCCACAGACCCTCTCAACCCCTGGCTGCCGTTGTGGTCATGGATTTTCTTTGCGGGGGAGGGGAAGGGTCTGACTGCAGCCGATTCGGTGCCGGCGATTCTAACCTGCGCTGCTTTGACTCCCCAGGTGAGATTTGTGGATTTAAAATTCATGGGCAGAATGTGCCCTTTGACGCAGTGGTGGTGGATAAATCCACGGGCGAGGGACTAATTCGCTCAAAAGAGAAACTGGACTGTGAGCTGCAGAAAGACTACACGTTCACCATCCAGGCCTACGACTGCGGGAGGGGGCCCGACGGCAGCGCCAACCCCAAGAAGTCTCACAAGTGAGTAGCCGGCAGGGAGCGTGTGTGAGGACAGCAGCGACCGTTTCTCTCCTGCCCCAGGACTCGGTGCTTTTGAAGTAGAAGGGAGCTCCCATTTGTTCATCGGGACATAGCAGTTAGCTCCGAGACCCTTGCAGACGGCTCCATCAAGGGCCTGGACCACAGTGGTAAACGAATGAATACCCTATAAAGAACCCAGGGCCCTCAGAGGAAATAGGCAAGCCCACTCTCCCCTAGGAGGAGGTTTGTAGGTGTGTGAGAAGGCATGACATTCATTCGAGCTGCGGAGAGAAAGCCAGCTGGTGGGCTCTGCCCTGGGAGTGAGGATGGCCTTCCTGCGGCCGAGGACCGCCCGCCTCGTGGAGAGGGCTCTGGGCAAGACATGGAGCTAGACTCTTGCCTTCCTGCCCGGCCCATGTGGCTCAGTGGTTGAGTGTTCAGCCCAGGATCAAAGAGCTCACAGTTCAGTTCCCGGCCAAGGGCGTGCAGGAGGCAGCTGATTGATGATGTTTCTATCTCCCTATCCCTATCTTCCGCTCTCTCTAAAAATCAATAAAAACATATAAAAATGTAAAATAAACAAAAAAAGAATCTAGTCTTTCCTCGGCCACTTACCTGCCCTTTGGCATTAGGCAGATTTCATTTTGTTGCGTCTCAGTTTCTACTCAGTACGTGGACTGAGGAAAGAGGGCACGTGGCTGAAGATGATACCACATAGCTGTTGTGAGGGTCAGGATGGTGGGTGGGTGGTGTTGGGGCGTAGAGGGTCTTGGTGAACAGTGCGGGTGCTGAGTGTAGAGCTTGTCTGGTTCAGAATATGCCCTGATCCAAAGCCGCTGAGGCCCGCAGTTTTCTGTCTGGGGAGCCTGCTCTGACGCTGCCTTCGTTTTCTCATCCCTGAGCTGAGATGGAAGCTGGCAACACGGGGTTTGCCAGGAAGGGCAACACTGAGGTCACCTTGAGGTCCCTCATTTGCTAGATCAACAATTTGTCCCGACCATGGGTTACTAATGGTCTCTATTCCTTGGAAGCAGGACAAGCCTTGTTTTGATGCTCACCCTCCCCCATCTTCCATCTCTGTGTCTTAGCCCTTCTTCCTTTGGCTCTGGTTGTTTCTGAATTTTGAAACAGAATATTTTTAACTTTGTGATCACAGAGCTAACAGATATCTGGTATAGTTGCTCTCCTTTTTACATGCCCTGTCCCCACGTCGTGAAAGAAAATCCCAGTGTTACTACCTTTTTTGGTTTTTAAATCCTCACCCAAGGGTATGTTTTTAATGATTTTTAGAGAGAGGAAGGGGGAGAAAGAAACATCGGTTGGTTGCCTCCCGTACTCACCCTGACTGGGCATCAAACCCACAATGTTGGTATGTGTCCTGACCGGGAATCGAACCTGAAACCTTTTTGGTGTCTGGGACACTTGACCACATGAGCCGCCCGCCAGAGCAGTGTCGTTGCCTTCTTACCAGTGTCTTATTCCTAGACCTGGAGGGTTCAACCCAAATTCCTGTTCTAACTTTTCTGGTATCACCAGGTTAAACGAAAAACAATGAAGAGTTTACTTTTTATCTTCATACTAGAGTAAGGTGACCAGATTTAAAGCGGTACACCATTGACCCGGGGGGGGGGGGGGGGAGGTTGGATGGGTGTCTTTTTTTCTTTTTTTTTATTATTACTTAAAATATTACAAAGAGTAATCGGGACTTTTTTAAAACGCCGCGGGAAGCGAGACAAACTTAAAAATCGGGACTGTCCTGCCAAAAGCGGGACGTCTGCTCACCTTATACTAGAGGCCTCATGCACGAAAATTCGTGCAAGAGTAGGCCTTCCTTCCCCAGCTGCAGCACCGGCTCCCCTCCCCTCTCCCGGCCATCCACAGGCACCCGGGACCCGGGCTGCTCCCCTCCCCCACCCACCCACAGACACCCAGGACCCGGGCTGCTCCCCTCCCCCACCCACCCACAGACACCCGGGACCCAGGCTGCTCCCCTCCTCAGGCCGCCCGAAGGCACCCGGGACCTGGAATGACGTCCGGAAGACATCTAGTCTAATTAGCATATTACCCTTTTATTATTATAGATAAAATTGCATGAAACATATCAGAGAAATGAAATTTAAAAATAGGGCACAATTTTGGGGGTTAGTAAAACAAGCAAAGCCCACAGCTTTTCCCCTCTTCCAGAGCAACCGTCCACATTCAGGTGAACGATGTGAACGAATATGCACCTGTGTTCAAGGAGAAGTCCTACCAGGCGTCCGTCGTGGAGGGGAGGCATTACGAGAGCATCCTGAGGGTGGAGGCCGTGGACGCAGACTGCTCCCCTCAGTTCAGCCAGATCTGCAGCTATGAGATTGTCACTCCCGACGTGCCATTCACAGTCGACAAAGATGGTGAGAGCAGAGGGCAAGCGTTCCTTGCCAGAGGGTTGGTCCCGGCAGACTGTCCCTCCTAAGCTGATCAGCTTCAAACCCAAACTTCGTGCTTCAGTGAAACTCATAGACCGGAGAGTTAGTCCACGCGGACGACTAGAACAAGTGCCACAAACCAGGCGGCTTAACCACAGACAGGTCTCACATTCTGGAGGCCGGGAGTCAAGATCAAGGAGGCAGCCCTTTCAGGGTCTTGTGAGGGCCTGCTTCCCGCTTACCGAGGCCATCTTCTTGCTGTCCCCATCTGGTGGGAGAGACAGGGCACTCTGGTCTCCTCTCTCCTCATAAGGACACTGATTGCAATATGAGGGTTCCCCCCTCATTGCCTCCCCTAAACCTAAGCTCCTTCCAAAGCCCCCCTCCTAACACCATGACACCGAAGGTAAGGACTTCCCATGTGGACTCGGCGGCAGGAACATTCAGTCCCCAGCAGAGACCTGCTGTGGTGTCTGCTCCCAGCTAAGTTTTACTCTGTCCCCTGACGCCAGGTGTTCTCTGGCGGGGCCATTCCCTTTTCAGAGTCTAATAGAAATCCCCGTCCATCATGTTGCTGTTGATCTTCTCCCTTCCAGTCACATCTGTCTGAATAAGATGGGCCTTTCCTTGGGCCCCGTTTTCTGTTCTCCATTAGACTTGAACCTTCTGCCTCATCTTGAAAGTGAAGGTTTACACCTCATTGCCAGACTCTCAGTAACTGAACAGATTGGCTCCTTCTAGCATTTAACTCGTTTATGAGGTTATGGCTTCGGGGTGATGCACGTCTCCATCATCAACCCACAGTCCAGATTCTCGGCTAAAATCCCGGGCACGGCAAACACTTTGCAGACACCTGTATTCATGGTCAAAAACAGGCTTCCCTCTGGTGGGTGGGGTAGGAAATCTCTCTCCTGCTAATAAAGTAAGTCTGTAACAAGGAAGTATTTAGTGCAGCTCTGGTCTTATACTCAATATTTGAAGAATTTGAGTCATTTTCTCTTTTTTATTCTCTTACATGTAAATCTTCAAGTAAATATAAAAACAAACGAAGTCCGTGGGAAGGAATGGAGTTGGAGTACATGGGCTCCGAGATGGTCTAGTGGAGAGCTCGGGTGTTCCCTGTTGGTGCTGCCGGGGCTGGGACCACGGGCGTTGTGTGTGTCAGCAGGGACGTGGCGGGGAGACCAGCTCGGGTGCAAGTCCTCACTGCTGTGTCTCCCTCTGGAAGGTTACATAAAGAACACGGAGAAGCTGAGCTACGGGGAAGAACACCAGTACAAGCTGACCGTCACAGCCTATGACTGCGGGAAGAAAAGGGCCATCGAGGACGTGCTGGTGAAGGTCAGCATCAAGCCCGCCTGCACCCCCGGGTGGCAAGGTGAGCCCCGTTCTGGTCTCCGCACTCACCGCTGTTCTTCAAGTTCAGGCACGAAACCTAATGCGTGAGCTTCCCTCCTCTCCCCCTCTCCTGGGCCCACGCAGGATGGAACAGCAGGGTCGAGTATGAGCCTGGCACGGGCGCCTTGGCGCTCTTCCCCAACGCCCACCTGGAGACGTGTGGGGAGTCGGTGGCCTCGGTGCAGGTGACGGTGGAGCTGGAGACCAGCCACATAGGGAAAGGCTGTGACCGCGACACCTACTCGGAGAAGTCCCTTCACCGGCTCTGTGGTAAGGAGGCCTGTGGTCTGCAGGGAGGGCGAGAGGGACCCTACACATGTGTGTGTGCGTGTGTACGTGTGTGTGTGTGTGTTGCTTCACAATCATAAACTAAAATAGACTCTGGCTTTCTGACACGGCTGCTGCTGCCTCACCAGCTGATTTCCCTCCTGGGTGGGCTTCAGGAGGCACATGACCCTGTGGAAGTCTGTTCAAAACATTACTTTATGTGCATTTATAAGAACCACTGATCTGAAGACAATATTTCTCTGCCATACATTGAGAATCCGCAAAATAGAAATTACACATATGGAGGGAGTTTTAAGTGAAACTGGATGGTTATTTAAGGACTAAAGAAAAAAACTACAGGTAATGCAGTACCTTTTGGCAAAAATGAAGAAGAAAATCAAGACCAAAAGCACCACATCTAACTACGGTCTTTACAGACCATAACCCAGGCCTGGGGTGCAGAAGGATATTCACCGATCGTATACCCAGGCCTGGGGCACAGAAGGATATCCACAGGTTCTATACCCAGGCCTGGGGTGCAGAAGTATATCCACCGATCGTATTCCCAGGCCTGGGGTGCAGAAGGATATCCACCGATCGTATACCCAGGCCTGGGGCACAGAAGGATATCCACAGATTCTATACCCAGGCCTGGGGTGCAGAAGGATATCCACCGATCGTATACCCAGGCCTGGGGCACAGAAGGATATCCACAGATTCTATACCCAGGCCTGGGGTGCAGAAGGATATCCACCGATCGTATTCCCAGGCCTGGGGTGCAGAAGGATATCCACCGATCGTATTCCCAGGCCTGGGGTGCAGAAGCCAGAGGCAGCGAGACTGCGACCTGGCAGGAAGCTGGCTCTGACTCCACTGTCCGTTGGGGGAAGTTTTCTGGTTTATGTAAATGGGAGGTATGGCTGACTGTCATGGAAAATGCTGAGGAAGGTTTTACTTGGCTGGTGAGACGATACCATGAGTTACATGGCCTCTTCATATCAGAAGGGTCTAGTGTCTTTCAGGAGCTGTTCAGCTTCAGCTCTGCGGGGCTTTTCCGTCCTCTGCTGGCTAACAGCAGCTGACCCGAAGCAGCGGCGCTCACGCCCAACGGGATGGTTCCGTGGTGAACTAGCCCACGGGAGCGTGTGCTGTCCGCTGGCGCACCCCAGTGACACGCATGCTTTCCTTAGGAGTTTTATGACTGAGTCTAAACATTCGTAACCGTGAGCCTAATCTGTAAGCTGAGAGGTCTGGAATGGACTCTGCTTTTAAACTGTGTTTATTAGTATAATGTATAAAGCTACCTTCTCATAGCGCCATTTTTTTATGGTATTAAATGGACACTTTCTCAGCAGGACAGTTTAAAGTGGGAAGAATTCCGTATCTGAGTGCTCACTGTGTACTGGGCACTTCCACAGGAGGTATTTCATCTCCCGTCAGGCCTGCAGAGGCTGTGGTGTGGACCTGGTTCCTACTGAGGAATTCCTGGAGGCAGAGGGAGGCTATGTCGCTCGCCCAAGGACACCCTTTTAGGAGGTGGTGGCTGGGATTTGGACTGAGGTCAAGGTCACTCGAGAGACCAGGTTGTTCAGCCAGGTCATGCGGTTCCTGGGAATTGAGACATGAGGACCAGGAGAACTTGCAAAATCTTCTGCAGATTTTTTTTTAATTGAGCTTGACAATACATACAATAGTTGTAAAATTTTTCATGCTTTGACTGCCTAGGAATTTTTTTCTAAGGGAATGATCATGGAGACACGCAGAGGTGTGCATCAAGGGAAGGTTTATCCTAGGAAAACGTGGGACAACCTCAGTCCACCAGGGAGGTCCGTGCGATGACTGGGAGTGTACGCATGCGCGTCGGCCTCCATTGTTATAATAGACACATGTTCTTAGAGGACAGGAAGTGCTTATATGCAAATGTCAATGTGATTTACAGGGTTATCGTTTTCTTTCTAGCTTTAAAGAAAAATCCACGCTTAGTACTTTTAAATTTTGCTTGTCATAAAAACCCTTCCTTTCAAAAAAAAAAAAAGTGGATCTAGCTGCCGTATAGACTGAGACAAGGGCGATGCGTCGGTGTGGGTTGGCAGGGCGATGCCTTTTCAGCTCTCACCCCCCACAAATGGAGTTCCTGTGGCGTTTCAGGGGCTGCGTCGGGCACTGCCGAGCTGCTCCCTTCCCCGAGCGGCTCCCTGAACTGGACCGTGGGCCTCCCCACGGACAACGGCCACGACAGCGACCAGGTCTTCGAGTTCAACGGCACTCAGGCAGTCCGCATCCCAGATGGCGTCGTCTCCGTCAACCCGAAAGAGCCCTTCACGGTGTCCGTGTGGATGAGACACGGGCCTTTCGGCCGCAGGAAGGAGACGATTCTCTGCAGCTCCGACAAAACAGGTGAACATGCTTGGGGGGGGGGCGTGTGCTCCGTGTCCCCGCGAGGGCTGTTGGGGGGACAGGGGCTTCTGGGGGAGCGAGTGCTCCGGTTCCCCGAAGAGACTGCTGGACTCCTTCCGAGTTCCCCCGAGGCTGGATGGTTGTACCAGGGCGGCCTGTCCTAGCACATCCCCCTGGCATTTGGGCATTCGATGATAAAAACCCAAGTGTATTTGTGTCTGACCCTGCCTTGGTCCAACTGGAGAGTTCATCGATGCTGATAAAACCGTGTCTTCAAAATCCATTAAAGAAACAGCTTTTATTTCTCCTTCCGTCTTAAGTTGGCAATTTACCAGTTACATTTCTCTGCAGATATGAACCGGCACCATTATTCCCTCTTTGTCCATGGCTGCCGGTTTATTTTCCTCCTCCGTCAGGACCCTTCAGGAGAGAAGAAGTACAAACCTGCAGAATTCCACTGGAAGCTGACTCAGGTGAGGCGACGGGAAACACCAGTTCCGCTGCGGCCACCTGGCCCCGGCCGGCTGCTTCCCGTTGTGGTTTCTGTGTCTGTGGGTCAGATTGACTCCTTCCCACCGAAAGCCCAAGTTACTTCTACATGTATGTGTCTTATACATAAAATACTAATTTACAAATTGCGTGTGTTAAATGAAAAATCATGTTATAAGTTACTGGAAAAGCAGCCTTTGCTAAAAAATTGGAGTTGAGATCCTTGCATTTGTTTATTCATTACTTAAGGCTTTGCCTTTCAAAAGCTGCCACAGCGCCCCAGGGGCCTCGGCGGATTCAGGCACCAAAGACCATTTAAAGTTTCCGAGGAACCAGCAATCTCGAGCCTTTCAGATGCCGCAGGAACCACTGGCTTGAGGGAGTTGGCAGGTTTGCTATCAGCTCATGTGACATTCCATTCGACAGAGTCATGCCTTTCCCAGCAGTTTCTGAGTGAGAAAGCAAGTCAGTGGGACCTCGTACTAGGACCTCATTCATTCCGGGGGCTGTCCAAGAAGCGATTTGCTTGAAAACTGAGCCATTTTTTTCTTTCAGAAATAACATACATGGACTTAATCCATTCCCCACCCCCAAAAGCAAAAAAACACGAAAATATTCACAACACAATTCCTTGAGATGCTAACAGCTTGAGGTTTAATGGCAAACTGACTCACACTCACGCATCTCTCTGTCTCCTGAGAGATGTCTGACTGATGATACTGGTATCAGCATGAAAGAGCTGTTGGGTTGAGAACTGAAGCTTTGTTCAACAGCTGAGACGTTTTTTCTGTGAACAATTTGGTTGAGAACCGAATTGCTCGAGAATCGAGAACTGAAGCTTAACTACTTTCAAATGCATGACTTTTGGCTAGCGTTTATCATGGTGTTAAAAATACATGCCTCCTGCCCTCCACCGTCCCCGATCAGAAGCCACTGCCTTTCTCCCCTGCTCTCAGTCAGGTCCGCGTGTGGCCACCCTGTCCCTGAGGATTGCTGTGGATATTGTAGGTTAAGTACAGCCTTACTCTCCTAACGTCCAGACCCCCCGCAGCACCTGTACACAGGGTGCAGTGCTGCCACTGCTGTCTGGGTGAGAGGGAGGTGGACACCCAGGTGCTAATCCTCCCCCTGCCTCTCGCAGGTCTGTGATGAGGAATGGCATCACTATGTCCTCAACGTGGAGATCCCGCGGGTCACGCTCTACGTGGACGGAGTCTCTCACGAGCCCTTCTCGGTGACTGAGGATTACCCCCTTCACCCGTCCAGGATCGAGACTCAGCTCGTGGTTGGGGCTTGCTGGCAAGGTAACAGGCATGGGCACCCCCTCCCCCAAGGCTCGGGAATTGAGTGATTCTGTCTGCTCTGCTGGAGGAAGCGGGCTCTTCTCAGTACCTCACCCTCCTTTCCTTATCTTTTCACCCCTTTTCCTGGGCCCAGTCTTCCTGGGGCATCGCCGAGGCCGCCCATGGATGGGCGCTCGCTGCAGGTGTGCTAGAGGACACCTTCCTCGGAGCCTGGGAGAGAGTGTTGCCCAGAGGGCGGGTGTAACTGAGGAGCATTTTATAAATTCATCAGCTTGTGGGAAAGTCTGTGTAAGCGTGGAGGCAGCCGTCGGGCACAGAAATGGCGGTGTGCTTTGGTCGGGTGCCGCTGGTGGGAACACCTCAGGTGCCATGTTTGAGAGGGTTTGTGGACATCTCTGCTGTGAGGACAGCCGTGGTCAGTGCCTCCTGAGTGCAGGCTGTGCGCCGATCGCTTTTCGTAGTCATCTCATTAACCCTTCCAACGAGTCTGTGGCAGAAGCTGTTTGATCCCTATTTTACTGAAGAAACCGAAGCCCTGAGCAGCAGTGAGCCCCTATTCCCAGCTAAATCATCGTGGCACTGGGGTTTGAGCCCTGAAGCCGCTGTGCCCGGGCCAAGTTCTGACCTCTGGCCCAGGCCCTGGTCCATTCCTGTGCCTGGAGCCCTTACCGTGACCTGGAGAAGCCTCTGGACCCCTCCTCAGGTTTCTAAGGGAAGCGGTTAAATTGAAATACAGTCCCCAAAGTCCGAACAGACCAGGTGTGCGAACTGTTGACCCTGCGCTGCTCCGTTACCCAGAGAGCAGGCCTCCGAAGCAGGCTGACGCCCGCGTGACTGCCAGTGGCCGGGTTGTGGCGATTCCTGTGGTGTCGCCGCGTGCAGCCCGACGGGGAAAGAGCTGCGCTTTCTCCGGGCGAGAGTCACCGTTGTTGCGAATACCACTGTGGTTTGTGGCTGACCATTTACAACCAAAGGCACACGGACTGGGAGGAGTTAGTGCAAAGGAGCCTGTGATTTTCCCATTCAAGTTAGGGATTCCTCCCTCTGCCTTCGAGGTTCGTGGGCCCCACATTTGCCCGTGACTCGACTGTGCGTGGGGTCACGGCAGGCACCTGCTAAATGGGCCTCCTACTTCCTCCCTGTGGAGATATGGTGCTTTGAGTTAGAAATTTGTGAGAGAGCCTGATTGCTAAGACAGCTTTGTTTCTATTCCGGGAATTGGAATTTCATAATTTTCCTGCAGGTCCTTTCAAATGAAAAGGAATAAAACAGTAATTAGAGCGAACCTCCTCGGTGAATTCCCACATTTAATTTTGGTGACACTTTATCCATGAGGAAGTGAAACATTGAGACCAAGGAATGAGGAATAACTTATTAGGGATACAGAAATTTCTAGTTACTGTTCTTAAATTTTCTGTTCAAATTTGCTTCCCAAAGTAAACAAAAAATTCTGAGAAATTGTCTTAAAAATACAAACTCAAGGGCAAACCTAAATGTTACTTTACGTTCTGGGAGCTTTGTTGGTTGGGTTAAAACATCCCCCTCGTCACACCCTGCTGTCCTGGGACCCTGCTCATGTCAGTAGTTCTGCCTTCAAAATGGCCATTTTCACCTTCATCCATCGCTTTCTACCTCGGTCCTCAACGTCCTCAGCCAGAAAAGTCTGCCTAAACTCCCAAACCAAGCACAACTGTGTAAAAACGTAATTAATGGGGAGGAAGGTCTCCATTGCCCCTTGTGGTAGATGTGAAACCACTTCCCTGACCAACTCCCCATGAAGAGCTGAGCTAATGGCATGTCATGGAGGAGTCAGGGGAGCCCTGAGCTCCTGAGGCTGTGAGCACGGACGGCTCCCACAGCCTGGTCTGGGAAGCGGAGGCTCTGTGCTCCGGCACTGGGTGTGCCCTCCTGTCAGGAGTTATCGGACACTGGGCCCCTTCAGGGGCTGTGGGTGGTCAGAGCCCCAGGCCCCCCGTGGGTGATTACCTGTTTCTCGGGGGAATTCCTTAACCTCTGACTCTCCCTTCCTGTTTGGTAAAAGTGGTTGAAAATGCCTTCTTTTCTCTGCCACTTAAAGTCTAGACCGATGTGAACTCCTTTTGCGCTTTCTGAAGAGATGTGCTTTTGCAAGCCCTTCGCACACCAGCCCGTGGGTACTTACGTGGCCCTGCCGGTAGGACAGTCTGCGGGCGGCGGGTGGTGCCGGTGTGCAGTCAGTGAGCGCCTCCGCGTGGCCCGTGGCCCGCCAGCCACCCAGGAGACAGCTCAGTGTACAGGCGCTTCCTCATCTTACTTCGAATCCAACCTACATTTTGGCCAGGAGGGTGTGGGATGGTGGAACAGAAGAATACCAAGAAGCTAGGTGGAAAACACCACTTCTGGGAAAAGGCGATCAAGTACAACCTTGTTTCCAGGCGGAGTATGTCCCCGAGGGAAACACAGGAGCTTTTCTCTCTGCATTTTGCATTTGGTAGCTTTTCAATATGAGTTGTCACAGTCCACTGTGAAGAGCCTAACTGGGTCCCCTCCTGTTGTCTTTGTCTTGCTTCTCTGCAGAGCACTCAGGAGTTGAAAATGACAATGAAACTGAGCCCGTGCCCGTGGCCCTGGCAGGTGGCTGGACTTTCCCCCTGTGGTTCACTCCTGTTCCCTTAAACACAGACATGGAGCCAGTGCACATTCTGCATGAAATGCCCGACTGCATTTTGGTCCCAGTCACCGTCTGAGCTGCTGCCTTGCATTATTCCTCCCACCCCACCATTGCTTCATGGGGTTCCCTTTCTGCCTGTTCTGAGCCGTTACAGTGAGCAGATGACTCACCAATGCAATGCACTAATGGGGTTTTTATTTTTCTCATCCACTTTACCCTGATGCCACTGCATGAGACTCCCTGCCAAAAACTCATAGGTCAGGTTTGGGGGTACCTCTCAGTTCTGAGGTGGCTGAACCACGAGACAGAAAGATTGGTTTTTAGATATTCTAACCTGACTGATACTAAATTTTGTTTTATTTTGGTTAATCTTCAACTAAGAGTATATATTGAGTGAGAGTGGAAGGGAGGGGGAGAGAAACATCCATGTGAGAGATGTATCAATTGGTTGCCTGCCACATGCACCCCAATGGGCCAGGGATCAAGCCTGCAGCTGAGGTATGTGCCCTTGACAGAAATCAAATCCGCCACCCTTGGGTGCGCAGGCTGATGCTCTAACCACTAAGCAGCTGGCCAGGGCGATATTAAATTTAAGCATGTTTCCTGGAAATCTAGTCCCTAGCAGTGACTTACAGTATCGTCTAGCGTCCTTGTTGGCAGTGAGGCCTGCTGCTGGCAGTTGATGTCCTCTGTCGGTGGGAGGACAGGTGCGCTGTCTGCGCTCCATCTGTCAGGGCCAGTTTCTGGGCCTTCGTTCTCCGTCCACCAGCCTCACTTCCCAGTCACCGTCAGTAGCAGGAGACGGGCATGATGGCACTCGGCACAGCTACCTGCAAGGCCTTGATCCACAGCTTGAGTGCATCCCTTTCTCTTACTAGTCATGCTGCGTGGGTCCTTCCACCCCTCCCCAAAAATTTGTACATATCCCTGAGCATGCTCAGAAAAAGCAGCCTGAGTGTGAACCAGCTGGCTGGCAAGCAGAGGCTGTAGCTAGTAGGATGTGTCACTTGTGCACTGTGGTTACAGGTGTGGGCTAGGCCACCCTTACCAGTGAGTGGCCAGATGTGTGGGACCCTCACGGGACCTCCTGGCTTCCAGGTTTCGGGGGAGGGACCCCCGAGTCCCCTTTTCTCCTGGCCACATGCATGATCACAAACGAGTTAATTTCTTCATTGTGCTTCCATGTAGACTGCAAGGCTAACAGGATTTGGTCTGAACTAACTCGCATGTCCATCCATCAAGCTGCCATCACCAAGTAACACTGCGTTGAGAAATGAAGCAGGGGCTCTGGGCTGCCCCCCTAACTGCCTGCCTTTCCCCCCCCGTGTTCCAAAGGTGGTGACCTACATATGACCCAGTTTTTCCGAGGTGACCTGGCTGGCCTGACCATCCGGTCTGGGAAGCTCACAGACAAGAAGGTGATTGACTGTCTGTACACCTGCAAAGAGGGGCTCGACCTGCAAGTCCCCGAAGACGGTGGCAGAGGCGTGAAGGTAACACTGGCATTCACCTGGCTTCTGGGCAACAAGGAGGGGCCATGGGCAAAGGATTGATCTGTGATTGGTCTTGAGCTGTTTACACTTGTAACGTGTCTGACACAAAATGTGTAGGCTGTTCCTCTCACACCAGCCAATTCCCCAGCTCTCTGGACACCCGCTCTCCTTGGCGTCCAGCAACTTAATTCTGACACTTCCTGGATTTAGCTTCAGACTTCACAGGGGAGAGCTCAGCCCACCGGGCCGCCCCCCTCCATGTGCCCTTGGGTTCCCTGCTCTTCTGTTGCCCTTGGCTTTGAAGTCTGGGCTTCCCACAGTCTTCACAGCATCCCCTTTTTAGTTTCAACAACTTGCTAGAACTGCTCAGAAACAGATAACACTTCACTTACTATTAACAGTTTATTGTAACGGCTACACTCAGGAAAAACCAACCGGAAGGGATGCACACGGCAAGGAGCTGGGGCGGGCGCAGGAAGCTTCCACGCCCTGCCTAGGAGTGTCGCCCTCCTGGCCTCTCCCACGTTCACCAGCTTGGAGCTCCCACCCTGTTACTCAGCACTTTTATGGAGATTCCGTCACGTGGTTGACTAGGCCATTGCCCGTTGGTGGGCCACTCCTTCTCCAGCCCGCCTGTCCCCATAGCTCGAGGCGGGGCTGAAGTCCAACTTCTTACATGGTTGGCTCCTCTGGCTACCAGCCCCTATCCTGAAACCAGGCCCCACCACGAGTCACCTCATTAACTGAACTCTGGGGTGGTTGGAGGCACTTGCTGTAAATAATAAAAGATTCCTGTCTAGAAAATTCCTAGAGTTTTAGGAGCCCTGTGCCGGAAACCGGGACGAAGACCGAATGTGTATTCTTGTACCACCTACTTGTGCACCTTAGAAGGCACCTTGCAGGAGAGGCTCTCAGTCAGCGGAATTACAGGAGTTTTCTCTGATTTCAGCTTCTCGCAGTCAGAACCTTACTCCTCCCCTCTCCCCCTTTGGCACGATTTCAGGTCCAAGCTAACCCCAGCCAGTCGGTGCTGACGTTGGAGGCAGAGGACATGGGGGAGCTGGAGAAGGCCTTGCAGCACGTGGCCTACCTGAACTCCCGGCAGTTCCCCACCCCCGGCGTCCGGAGGCTCCGGCTCGCCAGCGTGGTCAGGTGCGTGCTGCTTTCCCACGGGCACCGGAGGAGTGTGTGTGGACTTAGGTTCCTAAGAACCCAGCCTCCCCTGTTCCCAGGGCATCGGAGTGACGTCTGTGGGTGACAGTTGGACGAGGCCTTGGGCGTGGCCGCCGTCTCCTGTTCCTGTGGCATCCCTGTGTGTGCCCTCCGTGTGCCTCTCAGAGCCTGCCCTTCCGTTCCCTCCCCCGTGGCAGGTGTTTTAACGAGGCCACCTGCGCCCTGATCCCTCCCGTCGACGGCTCAGTGGTGGTTTTGCAGCCGGAGGAGCCCAAGATCAGCCTGAGTGGCGTCCATCATTTTGCTCGAGCAGCTTCTGAATTTGAAAGCTCAGAAGGGGTTTTCCTTTTCCCTGAGCTTCGGATCATCAGCACCATCACCAGAGAAGTGGAGCCCAACGGGGAAGGGGACGAGGACCCCACAGGTACAGCCCGTCAGCCTGGCATGGCTCATTGCCTTGGCTCAAATCTGAGTGGCCGAGACCACTGTTGCAGCCCAGGCCTGGGGCCCTTGTTCTTGGGGGTTTGGGAGACTTGAATGTTTTGACGTTTCTGGAATCTGACTTGTAACCTTTGGAAACCCACTTGGAAAGTCTTTTGATTTTTCTGGCTTGACGTCTGCTGGTGGTTCCTCCCCCCCCCCTTCACCCCCCAGAGGACAGGGTCCCCCATTCTGATCTCCCCAGTGGCCAGTCCTCCTAGACAGGTAAAGTGTCCCCTTTCCCGAAAGTGACTCTCTTGCACCCGTCATTGGTTCTTAAAAGGACTGGGCTGGAGAGATGTCGCATGTGACACACACACACACACACACACACACACACACACACACACAGCTCCACAGCCTCTGCCAGTCCTAACTGGGCTGCTTCTGCAGTCCAAGAGTCCCTGGTGTCCGAGGAGATCCTGCACGACCTGGACACCTGTGAGGTGACGGTGGAGGGAGAGGAGCTAAACCCCGAGCAGGAGAGCCTGGAGGTGGACATGGCCCGCCTGCAGCATAAGGGCATAGAAGCGAGCCACTCCGACCTGGGCGTGGTCTTCACAGGTGAGAGGCCCCTGCCCTCATCTCAGGGCCCCAGAGTTCCTGGAGGGCGTTTCCTGGGGTCAGGCGAGGGCGCGAGCACTCCTTGCCTTATGTCCTATCCTTACAGGGGTCGAGGCCAAGTTTGCGCCCCATCCTCAGGAGGGAGACGCCCCGCCCACTCTGGGTTCCCTTGCGCAATGGAAAGCCCAATGTGTCTGCTGGCTCAGCGCTGGCTCCAGCCCGCCTTTGCCTGCGGCCCTGGCCCTGCCGGTGCTCCCAGCTCAGCCACCACCCTGTCTCCCTCCCCCGCAGGCGTGGACACCATGGCCAGCTACGAGGAGGCGCTGCACCTCCTGCGCTATCGGAACTGGAACTCCAGGTCCTTACTCGACCGGAAGTTCAAGCTCGTCTGCTCCGAGCTCAACGGCCGCTACATCAGCAATGAGTTTCAGGTGGAGGTGAGTGCAGGCGTCCCCGGAGAAGGGCCCCGTGCATGGCCCTGATGCTGGCAGATGCCGATGTTCAGAGCAACTGTGGCGGCAACTCCTGGGTCTGTCCCATTGGTGTGGCCTTTTCCAGCCTGGAGGGTGCTGCTGGTCAGACACGCTAGGGGGGCGCGGGACAGGTCATGGGGTGCCTGGGGCCTTTGGAGGGAGCTGGTCGAGCTGAGAGCAGGGGCAGTGAGTGGGGCCAGGGCTGTTCGAGGTGTGACCTGCGCTCGGAGGCGCAGCACCGGGAGCGAGCTGTTGGCGGTTGTAGAAGCCCCGCTGTGAGGAGATGCTCGGTTCAGGGAGGCTGCTGACGCGGGGCCGGCACAGGGCCTGCTGTGGTGACGCGGCCTCCAGGGCCTCCTCAGCAGCCCTGTCCCTCGGGCTTCTGTGGGACCACATGCTTCTGGAACCCCGCGTCTGCGTGACTCCTGGCAGCAGGAGGCGAAGCTCACGGGCCGACCAGTTGATGGGCGCTCTGAGCCAGAGGGAAACACTGTAAAAGGAAGTGCGTGGTCTGCACGCGGGCATGGCTTTGGGGACAAGGGAGAGCCCGGCCGGCGCTTCTCCGATGCCCTGCGGCTCTTTCTCAGTCTGGTTCTTCTGTAAAGTGCAGCCAGGATGCTACTCGAAGTGATACCTTCCGGGGGTGACAGTGTCACCTGGCCAGAGTGTCTTCAGTGTTTGCCTTGATTTCTCCTGTCCTTTTCCCGCCTGCTCACCAGCACCGTCTGGGAGCTTTGGGGGCTGCTGGTGTCAGCTCCTGAGCACATGTCTGTCTGGCACACTCAGCCGCCTCTCTGTCTGCCTTAGGTGAATGTGATCCACACGGCCAGCCCCATGGAGCACGCCAGCCACATGGCTGCCCAGCCGCAGTTCGTCCACCCTGAGCATCGCTCCTTCGTCGATCTCTCGGGTCACACCCTGGCCAACCCCCATCCGTTCGCAGGTAGGACTGCGGGCCCCTCCCCCTCCTGCCACGAGCCCAGCTCCTGCTCAGAGCAGCCTGGCCGCCAGGTGCTGTGGTCCAGGCCACACGAGGAACCTGAAGCACCGACAGAGGGCAGGCTTGGGCGTGGCTGCAGGCAGTGCCGAGCTTTTCCCGTTTCTTGTTGTCTCACGGGGTCCAGGGAAGCGTCCAGTGTCTGTGCTGGGGAGGTGGTGGGCATGGCGGCCCCGCTGGGTTCGTGGCCAGGACCCATCGTCCATCCCGTTGCAGTGGTCCCCAGCACGGCCACCGTGGTGATCGTGGTGTGCGTCAGCTTCCTGGTGTTGATGATTATCCTGGGAGTGTTCCGGATCCGGGCTGCGCACCAGCGCACCATGCGGGACCAGGACACGGGCAAGGAGAGCGAGATGGACTGGGACGACTCTGCCCTGACCATCACCGTGAACCCCATGGAGGTGGGTGCTGCGGGCAGGCTAGGGTCAGAGCCCAGCTCACCTCAGAGAGGCCTGTTCGAGGCTGAGCCACCGCAGCAGTGGAAAAAGCTTTGTTTTCCGTTTGGTCTTTGACGAGGCGACTTGCAGCACAGCCCAGCCTGTCTGGCTGTGGAGTGTGATGCGGAGCCCTCCCCTGTGGGGCCGGGACAGGAACAAGCATGGGGTAGTTGGGTTGTGAGCTGGGGTGGGGTTGGGGACCAGACTCACGTGGCCGTCTCTTTGTCAGACGTATGAGGACCAACACAGTGAGGAGGAGGAGGAGGAAGAGGAAGAGAGTGAGGATGGCGAGGAGGAGGAGGATGTCACTAGCGCCGAGTCGGAGAGCAGCGAGGAGGAGGAGGAGGGGGGAGAGCACGGGGACCAGCAGCCGGCGAACAGGCAACAGCAGCTGGAGTGGGACGACTCCACCCTCAGCTACTGAGCGCGCCCTCCTCCTGCCTCCTCGAAGTCTGCTGTCGGCTGCACCCTGTCCCAGGCCCACCGTGTACAAAGTTGTCCAGCCATTAGGTCTGCAGACCCTCCCCTCGCGACCGTCACCCCTGCTTGGTGTGCAGGACCCCAGGCTCCACCCCTGCCCTCTGCCCGGACCTCTGTTGTGTGAGGAGCTGATAGCCGCTCCCTCTTGTCATCTCGCTCTGCGTGGCCCCTCGCGCCTCCAGAAACGGCAGATCTGGACTTGGTGACGAAGGGTTAAACTGCTCACTCCCACTGGGTAACCCTTTTGTTCTTTCTTTTCCTTCCAAACTAGTGCATGTACAAAATGGCCGAATGGAGGTTCATATGTAGATGAACTGACTTTTTAATATTTTGTAAATAAATTGGGATTCCTTGTGTCCTTCGTGCTAGTATAACCCAGGGTTGGAACGCAAGGTGAGGTGTAAAACCCTGAGCGCAGGAGACCCCTTAGGATCCTGCGCCCCAGACAAGAGCAGGTCTGCCCCCTCGGGCACTGGGCACCGGACTGTCCTGCCTTAGGTCTCGCTCCTGTGTGGGCCAGGGCGGAGGGGACCCTCTTTGGGGGCTGGAAAGGCCGGGTCCGTCTTTGGGACCCCGCTCGTTTCCCATGCGACGGCAGGTGGGCGCTGGGTCCCGGTCTATCCTGTGTGGGGCCTGGGCTCATGCTTAGCTGTTCATTGCATACATGCGGCATGTGGGTCATGCAGGAGGTGCATGCCGTCTGCTCTTGGTCTGGAGATGGCAGCAGGCCCGAATGACCCATACTCAGAGTTTGGGGACACACTCACTGACAGACGCCCAGTGGCCCAGAGTCAGAAAGTGACCCCCGACCCCGCTCCCTCCCCTCCAGTGGCCTGAGCTCTGCTCTGAGCCCACCCGCTCCCGGGAGCGCGGGGCCTACCGCTGTGCTTGGCAGTGAAAGGGAGGGGGCGAAAGGCATGAGTGAAACCCCACAGCACTTTGTTCTTAATTTCCGTGCAAAATTTCAGATTTCTAAAATGGGGGTGGGGGTGGAGGGTGTCATTTTGAATACTATTCTGTGACCCTGACTGCTCGTTCAAGGACATTGTGCTGTCGTGTGTCTGTGGCCGTCCCTCCATGTGCTGTCACTGTAGCTGCTGTTGAGGCCGTGGACAGACGCTAGTGGAGATGAGCCATCCTGGCTGTCTCCGCCGCGCGGTCCCACCTCCGCGTGTACCTTGACAAGAGGTCAGAAGTGTCTGCACTACAATAAAGCTGTGGTTCTAACTCCAGCGGGCGAGCTGTGCTCTTTCCTGCACCCCGGTTCCTCTCCGCGCCAACAACATGCCATGAAAAGGCCTTTATTTCTTCAGTTGCTTTTCCCTCTCCTCCGAGGGCTCACATGCTGCTCCTCAGCCTGCACCTCATGCTGAACACTTCCCCACACAGAAACACAAAGGGTTTAAAAAAATAGATACTGTTCTTCCCTCAGGCACACAGGTCAGAAGCCGCTGTGTGCCCAGTGAGCTGCCCACACCAGGGAGCACACTGCTCCTTTACACAAATACACTCGGCTTCTCCTAGGTGAGCGGCCAGGTAGGTCTGAGGAAGCAGCACCTGCTGGGAGCAGTGTGGAGTCCATGGGCACGGACTGCTCCTGGGCTGGGGAGGGGCAGTGACGTCCCAAGTTGCTGCTAGTTCACTAGGGCGGCTGCCGCTCCTGGAGGCCAGGGTTCCGCGCCCCCCCCCCCCCCCCCCCCCCCCAGCCAGCGGCATAAGGCTGGGAGCCCAGGTCTGCCTCAGCTACAAAGACCTCACAGAAAGGCCCACCACACCCCTAACTCACCGCAGGGATCTGACTGCTCAGCAGGATCTCAAAGGTGAGATTCCAGAAGAGATCCACCCTTCCCTGAAACCCGACTTTAGAGGAAGCTCGCAGGGAAGACGAAGTCCTCTGACCTGCTTTCCCTTGATCCACGACCAGGATGAGCTAATCGAGCTTGTTTAATGCGCCTTGAGGACCAGCATATATTATACTTTACGGGGCTGAGGCTGTTCCCTCCCTCAGAGGGTGAGTGACTAGTTTGGCTATTTTTTTCTTACCCGCAAACAAAACGACTTTACAGCAGAGATGAGAGGATTCCCGTACCCAAGAGTCACTTTAAAAGTGGAAAGCAAGCATCCCTGAATCTAGGGGTACCAGGCTTCCTCTGGGAGCTGCCAGGATCAGGCAACGGAGAGCACGAGGCGGAGGGGCGAGCGGGCAGGCGGGCGCCCTGGCCAGCAGCAGGCACCAGGTAACTCGGGCTCCAGGACCCGTGCGACCCGTCAGCCCTGGGAGAAGGCAGCTCCCGGGGGATGAGAGTCTGCTGGGTCCAGGCCCACCCGCTGGAAGACAGGGTACGGTCCCCCACAAGGTGCCGCCTCACAGTGACTTCTCATCAGAGCCCAGGGCTCCGGCACGCCGCAGGACGGTGCCCTCCCCTGCACGAGGGTGCACGTCCGCTATGGCTGTTTAGTTCCTGAAACGTTTCAAGTCATTAATAAATAACGAGTGTAAACAAAGGCAGTGAGTTCGTGCCCACTGGGCAGTTAGGCTCCCAGGAGGCTCCCGGGACGCACGGTTCACTCCTGCCCGGGGCCAGCGGGCAGCGCGCAGACGGCTGCTATTGCCGGTTGTCCTTGGACACGTTGTGGGCCAGCCAGTTCACTTTGGTTTTCCAGCTCTCCCGCAGCGCCTCGTTGAACTTCACGCGGAAGTGCTTCAGCGCCTCCTCCTCGGTTTTCCCCAGCGCCAGCGAGTCCTGCGGCAGAACCAGCCGCGGGCACTGAGCCTGGGCCGGCTCAGCGAGGCCCGCCTCCAGCTTCCCCTGCCTCCCTCTCTGGGTACTTCCCGCTCCCTCCTAGGAGAGCTGTGTGAAGTGTGTGTGTGGGCGGGGGGGGGGCGAGGGGGTCCCCAGCATCCCCCTTGGGAAGAGCTCTTTTTGCTTATCCCAAACCAGACAGGCCCCTAGACCCACCCGCAAAACAAGATGCCTGCCCACGGGCCACAGGGGCCGGCTCCCTCTGCCGCTTCCACCGGGCCCACTGCTGAGAAACACTCAGGAGTGCCCCGCGGGGCCCACCTCTCTCGGGGGCAGGTCCCCTGGGTCACGCTGCGGGGAGACAGGCCTGGGGCGTGGGGCACTGTTACCTCCGGGCCAGCGGCCTGCCCTGGCCTTTACCTTGAGATACTGGATGTCTTTGGAGCAGCTGAGCTCTGGCAGGCCTGCCGCCCGCATCAGGGCGAAGAGGTGGAGGAAGAGCAGCCCATGGCGCCTCAAGATGGTGTAGGCTCTCTCGCAGTAGCCACGGAACCTGCACAGGAGGCGGGAGGCAGCACTGGGTCCTCCTGGCGACTCCCACCCAGACCCGTTCGTTGCCTGGAAACAGTCCTGACGCAGTCCCCACCCCCAGCCTGGTTCCTCATACAGGACCCTCCAGGGGTGGGCAGACAGCCCCCCTCTCGGCACGCTGTCTGGGGCCCAGGAGCATTTGGGGGGTCCGAGGCACCCTCACCTTTCAAACTTCTCACTGTTGTTCGTCTTTCCCTGCTGAATCACATGGACAAAGTCATAGGTGAGGATGAATGGGACTCGCTCACGGTTGATTCCAAACTTGGTCTTGAAATTGCCCAGAAAGTGGCCAAAATCAATGTGGAATAGCTAAGGGGACGGAAGGGAAGGGCACAGACTGAGAAGGAGCCAGAAAGGCCAGGGCAGGGGCCAGAAGGCGGTGCTGCCCACAGGCCGGCCCCCCGTGCCCCTACCTGCCCGTTCTCGCGGATCATGATGTTGTCGCTGTGCCGGTCACCGATGCCCAGCACGTACGTGGCCACACAGTAGCCAGCGCAGGAAAGGGTGAACTCCTCGATGGCCCTGTCCAGGGCCTCCCTGCGTAGGTGGAGGGGAGAATGGAAACCACAGCCTAGCCCTGTGGCTCCTGAGTCTTCCCTGCTACAGTGAGGAGCGAGGCAGGAGGCGGCACCGGGGCCCAGACATGCCACCCTCCAGGCCCAGCGAGCGCCCAATGGCAGCAGCGGCAGGAGCGGTCCCGCAGAGCCATTCAGCTGAGCCAGGTCAAGTGGCAGCTTTCTGAGCAACAGTAAGTGAAGGCTGTTTGCATCCCTAAGCTGAGGGTGGCTGTCCCAGAGCAATGGGTGACTGGTACATGGGGGAACAGAGACCCCCCCCCAGCCCAACACAGACCCGGGCCGTTCCTGGCTGAGGCCAGAAGCCACAGAGACGTCACAGGCCTGTCCCTTCACTTTTGACTCCTGAACCTCGCCTCCTGGGGAGGAGAGGACCTTGGTCCCCGAGGCCCGAGACTTACCCAGGGTTCTTGGACTTGAGCCAGTTGAGGAGGGCGTCCTTGTTGAAAGCAGCCGTGGCCACCATGTTGCTCTTGTTTAGCTGGATGTTGGCGATGGTGTCCGAGTGAAGCACCACCTCAATGAGGCCCGTGCGGTCCCCGGTGGAGAGGCAGCCATAAGGGGTCATCCTAACCGGGTGGGAGGAGGGCGGGCAATGGTCAGGGGCTGTCCCGGGGCGGCCTGACCACCGAGGAGCTCACCACACCCAGAACAGCCAGAGGAGATGCTACTCGAGTGGTTGAGAATGAGGCAAAGCGGCGGCAGCTGGGAGGAGCCCACCGACGCCTGGGCGCAGGGAAGGCTGCTGGACAGGTCAGCACAGCAACCAGGATGCAGGCGGTCAGCACCTGACTGAGCTCCTTTGCTCAGAGAGAGAGGCACGTGGCCGGGAAGCAGGAGGGCAAGAGGCCAGGGATGTGTGGGGCACAGCACATACGCGGCCACACAGTAGCCAGCGCCATCAAGATGGATGCTGAGCGCCAGGCTGGCCTTCTCCACCTCAGCCTGTGGCCCTACCGCCCCTCTGGCCCGAGTTGGAACTGGTTCTGATCTTCTCAGAACGGCCATTTCTCCGGAGGTGGTTATGTCAGCGCTGACAGGGAACCCCTCCAGAGGGACAGGGCCCCAGGCCTGGCGCGAGCAGACTGGGTGACGGGGCTCCTCACCTCAGGTCCAGGCCCTCCTGCTTCCACAGGATGTCCATGAGCTGGATCATCTGCAGCGTCAGCATGTCCTGGCGGAGGTCTGTGCCGCCGGCCCCGGGAGAAAAAGCATGAGTTTCTGGAGGGTTCCGCACTCCCAGCCATGCCTAGGCCCCAGCGTTTCCGGACTTCTCCTTGGCTCACCCTCCGGGGACCCCGGGACAGTGCAGGTGGGGAGGCCTGGCCGCTCACCGTCCCCGTTCTTAAAGATGATGCCCACGCTGCCGTCGCCGCCCGCCTCCTCGTTGCTGTACATGACCCACAGCGGCTTCATCTTGGAGTCCATGAAGGTGCACTGCTCCACGCTGCGGAGAGGGCAGTCAGCAGGGCCGCTGGAGGCCTCGGGGGTAGGAGGGAGGCCTGGGCTGGGGCTCACCACACTTCCGCCAGCAGGATCCGGGGGTCCAGCGGGGACTGCAGGTGGGACAGGGCCTCCAGGTAGGTCTCCTGGCGCATGCACAGGTGCATCAGCTCCTTGGTCTGCGGCTTGGGGCTCTTCTGGGAGCTCACTTTGACAAAGTCGTTCAGGGCCTTCAGCTTGCTCAGCGCCTCCCCCTGGCCGGAGAAGGGAGGGCAGCGTGAGCAGGCCAGAGGGACAGGCAGGGAGCCTGGGGCTGGCCCAGGTGATTCCAAAGGGCCTGGCTGACCCTGCCTAAGAGGGGATCCCCGCCTGGGTTGGGGCAGGGCCCCAGCCTCACCTGCTTCATCAGCACCTTCATGTGGTGGGTGCTGCCCCTGCAGTAGGCCTCCATGATGAGGCCGAAGCGCAGGGCCACCGAGGGCACGTGCATCTCGGAGCTGCAGGGGGAGAAGGGCTGACTGAGCCTCCCGGGTCAGGGCCACACAGCCCTCCAGCCGTCAGGACACCCAGGCCCCTCCTCCCCGTGGCCCTCCAGCTACCGGAGGTGCCAGAAGAGGAAGTGGCCGATCTTGCGGTTGGCCAGCGCCCGGTCCAGCAGGAATTTCGTCAGCTCGCAGTCCAGGTAGGACTCGTACTTGAGCACCTGCACCAGCTGCAGCAGGTACTGGAACAGCTCGTCATCTCTGCAGGGAAGCGAGGCCGCTGGGCCTGGAGCTCCAGGGCTCGGGCGACGGGGGTCTGCAGGCCCCAGGGAGGGTCAGGCCCCACCCTCCAGGCGGGAGCGGAGCCCATGGGACTCACGTCAGCTTTCGCAGGGACTTGATGGCAAAGGAGCCCACGTGGCGGTCGGGGAAGCTGGAGTCCAGCAGCTCCAGGGCACTCAGGACAGGCAGCTCCGGCCAGGAGCAGAGCAGGTAGAGCATCTGGGGGGGGGCAGGGCTGGTGGTCAGGGGGGCTGTGCCACTCCAGGCCGCCTCCCCCCACTCAGCCTCCCCCACGCCCACCTGGGCCACGTCCTCGTGCTTGTTCCACTTGGTGACCAGCAGCAGCCGCGCCAGCGCCTCGGGGAAGCGCTCCTGCACCTCGTGCCGCATCTTCCACACCAGGTCCTTCTCGTGCTCGTACAGCTCCCCGGACCCGCGCCGCTCCAGGATCTCGCGGAGCTGCAGCTGCTGCGGGGCGCAGGGGGAGGCTGCAGCTCACGGCTCGGTGCCTGGCCATGCACCCCACCACCCACGGCCCCGCTCACCTCCTCCTCCGTGGCGCGCCCGTGCTCCCCGTGCCGCCCCAGCTCCAAGATCTGCAACGAGTGCCCAGCTCTCAGCGGTGCCCCAGGGCCCGGCCAGCCCGCAGGGCCCAGGGCAGGTGCCTCTCCAGGTGGGACCGTTCTGGGTGCTGGAGGGAGGTTAGTAGCATCCCTGGCCTCCACCCACCAGAAGCCAGGAGCCTCTCTCCCACCAGTTCCGAGGCTGTCCCTACAGGAGGAGGTCCACGGGAGCCCTGGCCGGTTTGGCTCCATGGTAAGACCATTGGCTGCGGACTGAAGGGTCCTGGATCCCATTCTGGTCAAGAGCACAGGCCCGGGTTTTGGGCTCGATCCCCAGTGCGGAGGGTGCAGGAGGCAGCTGATCGATGATTCTCTCTCATCACTGATGTCTCTCTCTCTCCCTTCCTCTCTAAAATCAATAAAAATTTATTTAAACATTAAAAAAGTTTTTTTAAAAGACTGTCCTTGGCTATCACCTGGGGGCAAAGTGGCCCCTTGAGAGCCACTGCTTGAGGGCACAGGGACCATGGCCTGGGGGTCCCACAGGCAGTCAGGAATGTCACCTAACTTAGCCCACAGCCTCTGCAGGGCAGGTCTGGACACTAGGTGTCGAGGCTCCCACTGACCTTGTCCAGGGCGGGGTAGTACACAGGGTGGGGCGCCACCTCGGGGAGACAGATGACCAGGGCGGCAGCACTCTCGGTGTTGGGGTTGCTGCACACGGTTCCTGTGGGGTTCAGCAGCTCCCCTTTCTCATCTGGACATGGGGACAGAAGGAGTTACACGAGGAACACCCCCATTGGGGAAACCCCCCCACATGCCTCCCCCTGCCTGCCCTGGGCCAACCTGGGACGGAGGGCCACATGTAGAGGCAGCACTCGCCGGTCTTGAGCTGGTCCTTGTAGTCGAACAGAGTGAGGTTAGCCCAGGCGATGGGGCAGTCCTGCAGAGAGGGGGCAGCTCAGGCCCAGGGGGCCTCCCTCCCTCCCTGCAGGACGGACCGGCCTCCAGCCAGGTCCCTGCACTCAGACTCCCTGTGAAGGGCCAGGAAGTCCGGCCCTCGTGACTCCCTTCTGCTCCCCACTCCCAGTGGCTGGAGGAACCCCTAAACACACGTCAGCCCCAGCAAGCTGGCCCGGCTCAGAGGCGGGGAGTCAGCATGGCTCAGTGGCCAGTCACCTCCGGGGGACCCTGACTCAAGAGCCCAACCACAGCCCCTTCCTGGCCGCTGCAGACTCGGCCGTTGCTCCTGCAGGAGCGTATGTCCTTCCTCCCGGGCAGGGGCCTCCGGGTTCCCGCAGGCAGAGGCCCCGCCAATGTTCCGAGTCACCTGCTAGCAAGCCCGGGACCCAGACCCCTCACGCCAGGGGCAGTGGCCAGGGTGGGAGGCGGGCCCCCAGGCTGAGTGACTCTGGGGTGCAGGATGGACGGGGCCCCACCCACCGCCTTCTTGGACTTCTTCTTGGTGGAGCGAGCCTTCTTGGCCTTCTCGATGACGGCGTACAGCGCGAAGCAGAGCCGGGCCATGCGCGGCAGGTCGCACACGTTGATGTCGAACTCCAGGCGCTGCTTCCACACGGGCTCCGAGCACACGCTCACCTCCGAGCTGGACACCGTCTTACACAGCGTCTCGTTGCCGTGGAAGAGCCCGGCCTGCACCACCAGCTGGGCAGGTGGGGAGAGGTGACAGGTGGCAGAGGCCCGGCCCCTCTCCCACCTAGGTTCTCCTACCCACCTGAGGCCGGGGAAGGGGGAGGTGAAGGGAAGGGAGCCGTGGGCTGTGCATGGGGGATTGGTCTCAGCCCTCCCACCCCAGGTCATG
>PVJC01012489.1:0-39600 GCA_004026665.1 Murina feae
AAAAAAGAGGAACAGGGCAACCTGAGGAGGAGTCATAGGAGAGGAGTTACTGGGGGATGCACGGGGATAAGTTATGTAGGACATTAAGGCCAGGATAGGATGTTCACTTTAACACTGAAGCAGATGGGAAGCTGCTTTGGGGTTTAAAATGGGGGAATGACACGGTTGACTTAGGTTTTTAAAGGTTGTTTCATCTACTTCATTGAGAATAGACTGTGGACTGGAGGCAAAGTTTCAGGGAGGTTGGAAGCAAGACCACTAATTAGGAGGAAGTCATTGCATTGATCAAAGCAAATATAACTAGCTTGGATCAGAGCAGGGGCTGTGGAGGTAGCAAGATGTGTTAAGGTTCTGAATATATTTTGAAGGTAGGGGATTTGGCAACCAATTTGAAGCTCAGTGTGAAAGCAAGAGAAGAGTCAGGGGTGTTCCCTAGGTGTCTGGCCTGGGCTGCTAGGAGAGTGGTGTTGTTCAGTGGTTGAGCGTTAACCTATGAACCAGGAGATCACAGTTCAATTCCTGGTCAGGGCACATAACCAAGTTGTGGGCTCTATCTCCAGTCGGAGGCATGCAGGAGGCAGCCAATCAAAATTTCTCTCTCATCATTGATGTTTCTATCTCTCACTCTCCTTCTCCCTTCCTCTCTGAAATCGATAAAAATGTATTTTGAAAATTAAAGAAAACAACAACAATGTGGAGGACTTGTCAGAACAGGTTTGTTTGAGATGAGCTAAATTTGAGAAGTATATTAAATACCTAAGAGACAATGTCGATTAGGCAGTCTGATATTTTGATGAGTCAATTTGGTTAGGCTAAACTATGAAGGCTAATGAAGGGAAGAATCTATTTTTTAGCATACATAAACCTCAACTCAGTTATTCAATCAAACTGTAATCTAGGTGCTATTATGAAAGAATTTGGCAGATACTAATTAAAGTTCCTAATAAATTAACTTTAATTAGGGAGATTATCCTAGGTGGGCCTAACCCAATCAGGTAAGTCCTTGACAGTGCATGTGGTCTACAGACTCCAAATTCCAATCAGCCTCAAGATCTAAAACTGTTCTGGCCCCAGTGGATTTACCCTGAGTGACTTATGGATAACAACTTCTGGCCACACCTGTAGGGTCCCTTCCTGCTCTTGATCCTGACTGCCTGTCCTACAGATTTTGTGCTTGCTTAGTCAGCCCCCATGATTATATAAGCCAAATTCTTATAATAAGTCTAGAGAGATGAATGACAGATATATAGATGATAGACAGATGATAGATAGATAGATGATAGATAGATAGATAGATAGATAGATAGATTGATAGATAGATAGATAGATGATAGATAGATAATAGATTGGTTTTACTAGTTATGCTTCTCTTATTGAACCCGACTGGTACAGGCAATTAGATATGTCAGCACAGAATTCAGGAGAAAGGTCTAGAATGGAGGTGTAATTTTGATAGTCTTTATCGTAAAGACGATACTCAGACCCAAGACTGAATTAACTCACCAAGTCAGAGCATGTGCACAGAGAAGACAGAGGACCAAGAACAGAGTCTTGGGACACACTTAACATTAAGATATTGGTGATAAGGGGAGTAGGCAACAAAAAAGACAGAAGAGGAACCCCTATCTCTCTTGTCTGCAACACTGCAGCCTGGGGCTTTCTTTCTGTCCCATCTCAGGACCTCTGCCCTTCTTCCTTTGGATTGGAATGCTCTTTCTCAATGGATGGCTGGTGCCTTCCCATCAAAGGTTACCAGCTCCAAGAGGCCTTGCTGATCATGCTTGTTAAAGTCTCTACCTCCAACCACAGCCTATCTCAATTCTATTGACCTAGCTTGTTTCTTCAGAGAAATTTCTCTGATTATAAATCTTTTAATACATCAGTTTACATGTTTATTATCTGACCCTCCTGCCACCCCTCTGAAATTAAGTCCCATAAAGCAAGAACTCAGACTGTATTCTCTCTACATAGAATATACAGAAGGAAAGGATATGCAAAGGGGAACCTTTGTGAAAAGAAGAAAGGGAGTCCTTACAGGGCAACTGCAACACATAGGCACACAGGCAGGCACTGGATATCAGCGTTAGCTCCCACCACCACCACCACCACCTCACTCCCCTCCCTCCATGGGCAAGATACAGACTATATGAATGTAATGGCTCTGATACTGGCTCAGAGACTGTCCTCACTGTTGCTAATGGATAAATCAGCCCTAATAAGGACTTATTTTTATTTACCCTGTTATGAAAATACTGTCACACAACTGGCTTTCAATGTTTGTTGATTTGAATGGTAAATGCCTACGTGAAGCTAATAGCATTTATTTAATTCCTAAATCTTTGTTACATGTGTACTAAGAAATCACAACTGCATAAATAATAGAGTTAAACCCACCTTCTCATTATGTTCGGCCTCATATCTTACACAAGGTTGTTGGATAATATCTGGGCCCTCAAACTTAGATATTCTCAGAAGGAGTTGGCGCTGTGCATACACCAGGAGTGGTGTCACTTGCTCTGTGTATCTCTCACTAGACAGGGTAAAAATACATTGAAAAGCAATCATTAGTTAAAACATTTTTTTTCAGTCAAGTCTGTCACCTGTAATTGCCCTTACAGCAGTACTTACTGTGAAATTATATTGAATTGAGTGGCAAGTGATACTAGCGTTTCCCATTTTTCTACTTGATACAAAAGTTCCAGAGATTTTAATACAAAATCATGGATCCATTTCAAATCAACCATATTTACATCATCCAAAGGATGCTCAAAAGTAAGGCTAGAACCACCATTATCATTTTTAATATTTCCATAGCAACTGGGGACACTGTATTCTCCTTGTTCTTCAATAATCTGCAAGAAGCACGTTAAAAGTGAGAGTTCAGATTTTACTACACTTTTTTTTTTAAGTTGAATGTGATATATAAAAATATAATATGGGAAAGACTATACAGAAAAAAATTCAGAATATTTTTATTACACAAATGAAACTTCATAATGCTACCTAATATAACTTTGTAATGATGGAAATGTGTTGCTACATCTGTGCTGTTCTAAAGAGCAGCCACCCAGCACATGTGGGTACTAAGCTATTAAAGTGCAATGATAATTTCAATTTTATTTCATTTTCATTCATTTAACCTTAAACTTAAATAGCCACATGTGGCCCTGGCCAGTGTGGTTCAGTTGGTTGGAGTGTCGTGCCATACACTGAAAGGTCTCGGGTTCTATTCCTGGTCAAAGCACAAACCCAGGTTTAGGATTCAATCCCCAGGTGGGGCAAGTGTGGGAGGCAACTGATGTATGTTTCATTCTTACATCGATGTTCCTCTCTCTCCCTCTTCCTTCCTCTCTCTCTGAAAAAGTAATAATAATGTTAAACAGCCACATATGGCTAGTCATTACTATATTAGCACAGACTAAAGCCTATACTGCTTGAGCATAGTCACTATCTTCTAAGTTAGGATACTGAACTTAATTTTTGAGGAAAAACATGTTTTATTATATACAAATAATTAAGTTTCCCTAATACATTGGTCACATTCATCAATTTGTAGAATAATATACCAAATTCCCTGATGCAAAGGTCAAATCTATTGAGAAGGAAGTCTTCTAGAAGACCCTCTTTTTTAAAATTTTATTGATATTTTACAGAGAAGAAGGGAGAGGGATAGAGAGAAACATTGAGAAGAGAGAAATATCAATCAGCTGCCTCCTGCACACCTCCCACTGGGGATGTGCCCACAACCAAGGCACATGCCCCTGACTGGAGTTGAATCTGGGACTCTTCAGTCCACAGGCCGACGCTCTACCCACCGAGCCAAACCGGTCAGAGCTAGAAGACCCTCTTTTAGCCTAAGTTAAAGCATTACTGTGTGAGTGTTGTGTTCCAAGCTTTGGGTGTCCACGGTATATGTTGAATCTCTGTTATAAAGGTGCATACACATTTATGACTACTATGTTTTCCTGGTTAAGGGAGCCTTTTCCCACAAAAAAATGTCCCATTTTATCTCTAAAGGGTTTCTTGATTTGAAGACTATTTTATCTAATATTAATATAGCCTCACCAGTTTTTTTATATCTACTGTTTTTATGATATATCTCTTTCTACTGTTTTATTTTTAATCTATCATTTTTCTTCATATTCAGATTCTTATCTTGAGGACAAGTATAGGTGTCTTTCTTTTTAATTCAGTCAGATAGTCTCTGCCTTTTAATGAGGATGTTCAATCCATGTATATTTAAAACTAGAGGCCTGGTGCATGAAATTTGTTCATGGGTAGAGTCCCTAGGCCTAGCCAGCGATCAGGGCTGATCAGGGCCTTCCAGCTGCCAGCCGGGGCCTCTCTTCTCCAGCTGCCATCTGGAGCCTTCCTTTATTCCATGCTGCCTGCTAGTGGTCAGCACATCATACCAAGCGATAGAACTCCTGGTCTCCCAGTCAAACTCCCACGGGGACACTTTGCATATTAGCCTTTTATATATATGTAGACGGTTATTGACATAATTTGGTTAGATTTATTATTTTTCTTTGTTTTCTATTTGCCCATATGTTCCTTTTTCCTTGTTTCCTGCCTTCCTTAATTATTATTTAATTTTCCATTTTACTACTTTGGCTTTTTAGCTATATTTATTTTTTAGTAGTTACTCTAGAGGTAATTAAAAACATCCTTAACTTATTACCTTCTATTTAGAGTTAGTATTATACCACTTTATAGCTATATAAAGTGTAAAAACTTAGGACAGTTTAATTTTATTTACCCTCCCAGTCTTTTATGCTATTGTTGCCATATATTTAACATCTGGAAATTACTCCATGACTCAATGTGTTTATGTGTTAACTAATTTTCATTGTGTTTAGGATATGGCATGTTTGAATTTTATCAATTTTATTTTCTTACTTTAAAGCATAATGTGTAAAATTTTAAATGTAAGTTCTGCCAGATATGAAGTAACAGAACAGGCATAGAAAAAGCAGTGAAATAAAGATTAAAAAACAAACTTTGTGATCTCTTTTGGAATCTGTTTCTTTCTCTATCAAAAGATTGCTATGAGGATTAAATGAAATAAGGTTAGTTTATGTAGAAGCTGGGACTTAATGTTACTTTCTGCTCGCTTTAAGAAATTAAATTTTCAGGGAAAGATATTTGTAATTAACAGGAATGCAAGATATATAGTGAACCAAATAATAATGAGAAGCAACTGCAATATAGACAAACCAACTAAGAACTGAAGAAAAATATTAATTTCTACTTATCCCACGCTGCATGGTACAAAAATACTTGTTAATTGAATACAATAAAAATAATTGCCCAAACACTCTTACCTCAATAGAATTGGTATTTTGTAGTTCTATTAACATGTCAATAAGTAGGTCTGCTCCAAAATAGAATGGTAATACAGAGATACAAAGGAAACCATCTTGACTAACAGGAAATATTTTACTCATGTCCACTGCTTGTTTAAGAAGGATCTGTATCTCCCGGGAAAAGTTCCAAAGGGCCCGACAGCAGTTCTGAAGCAGAGTCCAAAAGCCACCACGGTGAGCATAAACCTAAGACCAACACAACATTCAGAAGATCCCAAAGTTCCAAAAGTTACACATCTCTGAACAACTTCATCTTTCTGCAATATTGATGTCAATAATGAAAATAACACCATTTGTTATGTGCTACTTACATGTGCTAGATACTGTAGTAAGACCTTTGTATGCAGCATCTTAGCTCCTTCTTACAATAGCTTCTACGAAGTATGTACTAGTATTCTATTCAATTTACAGATAAGGAAATGGAGTCATGGAGCTAAGACCACGAATCTACTAAATGGTGAGCTGAGGTTTGCATTTTGGTGACCTGACTCCAACACTCCCATTGTTTTAGGTGCTGGGAATGTGGCAGTGAGCAAGAAAACCCAGGTCTGCTCTCATGCTGCCTCAATTTATTAGGGAAGGCCAACATTAGAAAAGTAGACAAATAAAAATGTAATTTCGTGAATAATAGGTTATAAAGAAAAATAAAACAGAAATGAAGTAGGATCTCACAAGCATAAGAGAACACACTCTTTTAGACAGAGTGGTCAGGAGAGAAGTCCTCTCTGAGGAGGTGACTGACTTCCTGAATGTTGAGTTGAACAAATCATGTGAAGGTGGTGATGGGGATGTTGGATAGAGGAGAGCATTTGAGGCTGAGGGGACAGCAAGTTAAAAGCATGGAGGATGAACCCTAGGGCTGATAAGCAAATAAGTTTACTGATTTTAAGGCCACAGAGGGGAGAGTGGACTCAACAAAAACAAGAGGGGCTGAGTTCTGAGAGGTGAGCAGGAAGGACCCACACCTTCTCGGTCCTAAAGCTGGCAGAAAGGAAAGCAGGATGCAATGTCATGGTCAAGGAGATGATGTGGGTTACTTTACATTTTTAAAAAGCCACTCTCTCCACTCCACAGACACTATGAGAACTTAAGTGTGTTTCTTGTATAGAAAGGGTACTTTTCCTGTCACCTCTTAAGAGAATTAAAGTATCCCTCTCCTTACTAAGAGAAAAAGGAAATTAATTTCTTTGTAGCTAATGATTCCAATTTGAGCTTCATAATCTACCATATAATATTTAAGAAGAACCACAAGTGGCCTATAGAACCAGAGGTCTGGGGCAGAGGCAGATATTACCTGTGGTCTAGAAAGATCTTCCCCTGCTAGCGGAAAGAAAGGGGTCTATGGTGGCCCAGGAAGGATCAAGTTTCCAGAGAGAAACCCCTGTGTCACCACAGAAACCCATGTCCCAAGTTTGGCAAGAAAGCAGCAGAAGGGTGTGTGAATATCCATGAAGACTGTGTAAACAGGAACAAAGGCCGCCTCTTCTCTGGGTGAATGGATGGCTGATGGTGAGAATGCTTCACCCCCTCCCCGACAACTTGACAATGTGTAAGACCTCATTACCATGGCGGGCAAACCTCAAAAATGACTGAAAGAAAACCCAACAAATTTAGTCTTAAAACTGAAACTAAAATTACACATAGTAAGCAAATGGATACATTTTACACACCCAAATTTATGGGTTGAGATTTGTGTCTACCACAATAGCAAAAATGAAGGACCACCTTACCATTGCTCTCCTACAATATAAAAAGATTTTCATAAAATGGTCCAATAGACTCAAAGTTGTTGCTCTATCCTTTTCTTTAGCATTAAGAGCTCCTTGAGAGTCGGGGTCATTAGTTGTTGTTTGTGTCTTAGAATCACTTTTATCACTCATTTTGGAATCAAAAAATATTGAAAACTCTTCAGCATCTACAGTACAAAAATAAAGGATAACGTTATCTGAAAACAGAGAGTTAAGTTCCGGAAAACACAGTAGGTGGTAAGTATCAAATGACTAATTCAGATAAGAACAGCATATAATTTTGGAGAAAGGACAGGATTATCACAAACACAATGAATCAGGGAAGGTTTCTAGAGAAGGAAGCACTTAGGTGGGCATGATTCAACTATGAGGGAAAGCTATGAGGGAAAACATGGAGAAGAATATTCCAGGCAGGGGTTATGGCCAAGTATGTCTTGTGGTGTGTTTTTTATTTTAAGAACAACAACAGGATCACACTGTTTCTTAATTTACCCCAAAACAGGACATTCTCAGGACACATGCACTAAAAGGTGAGTAATATTCCCTGGGATTAGGCAGTGCAGCAATCCAGACCACTCATTCTCCTGTTGCTGTGGTACAAAACCACAGAGGATTTCTCCTGCCACAAACTTTCTCTTACTAATAGAACTCTGCATTAAATAGTAAGTCTCAATAGCAAAATATTCCATTGCTGACTTCACGGAGCTCTTAGATAGGGAGCTAGTTTTAACAAAACTCAAGAAACTATATATTACAATCTGCATACAAAACTCAGATTCTTTCTAGGCTAGAAAATTTACTTTCAAATACTTCAATAATCATAGTGTGACATGCAGGTACTCATTAAACTTAATTTATATCCTAGAAAAAACTAGAAAGCATGGCAAGTACCTCAAATATGAATCAACTCTCCTGGGGCATATGAAGTACCTTTTCCAGCAATAAGTTACATAGCACTTAAAATACCATTAGAAATCTACGTAAGAGACTTTGTAACAGCATAAAAAGTCTTATAAATAATTTTTTATTTGTGAAGTGAGTGATATTCAAGGTAGGTGATTGTTTAGGAATTATGTCACCAGTGCTGGTGGAGAATCCTGTTCACTTGCATCTCTCTACCTCTCAGAGGCCCCTGTCACATGGCCTGATGACAATATTGGTTGGTTCTGCCATCATAATAGTATTGCAATCATCTTGGAGTAAGCTCTCATGGAAGTTGCTAGTTGGAGATCATAAGGCAAGAGTAGACTGCCCTGAGTTAAAATTGGTTCTACTGAATAGCTCTATGACTGTTTTCATGCCTGTCTGCATCAGTATGTTTGGTGGAATTTATTCTAAAACTTACTTCAACCCCTTGACCACTGGGGGCTACCAACACTTCTAAAAGAACATTATATTTGTTAAACAACCAAACTGTGTTAGGTCAGAACATAATATAGGCATTTCCAAATATATATGATACTACCATAAAAACTGAAATTTTTACAAATAAGAGTCTCCTACAAAATATTACAACTCAACTAAATTCCTGAGTCATTGTGAAATGGTGCCTGTAATTCTGTGTGTCTTCCCATGTAATTCTGTGTGTCTGCCCGGTGTGTGTGTGTGTGTGTGTGTGTGTGTGTGTGGCATTAGTGAATAAAAATCTAGAGGCAATTTGATAGTATGTTTACTTATTTTACCTGATGGTAAATTGATCCTTCTTTTTTTTGCTGTATGAAGAAAATCAAGCATCACTTTATAGTTTTCTAGAGTCAATTTTCCTGTTGGTAATACTGTTCCTGAATTATATAATGAGAACATACTAGGATCACATGATCGGAAACTGCAAGAGGGAAAAAAATCTTATTAAAAGACATTATAAGTAAAATCGAATTAAATATGCCAAATACAACCTACTTTAATATTTTAAAAATTTGTGAGTTAGTGCTCTATATGTTGCTGCCAGAGAAATTTCTTATCATAGCCCTGCTCAAAAACTCTTAATGATCTCCCACTGTATATAAATTAAAGTCCAGATTTAATAGACTATTAAGACTTTCCATGACCTGGAACTGACCTACTTTGCAAAGTATCTTATACCACTCCCTATCATATACCCTAGATTCTGGTCAGACCATTTCGGGTTCTTATCCTCTGTTTTTCCTACCTGGGCTCTAGTTCAGGTATGTTTTCCACCCACCTGGAATTCCTATTTCTCTATCTGTACATTTCTTAATCTTGCCTATCTATCAAGAGACAGGCCAGGTGGCCCCTCCACATTAAATCTTTCCTGTTAGTCTCGGCCAGAGTAAAGTGACCTTCCTGGGAACAAAGAAGACTTTATGAATATTTTGTCTGCTCCCATTATCTAGAATTATCCATGAACATATAACTTTCATATCCGATTCATGCTTGCATGCCCAGTGCACCTATCTCAGGATCTTGTGTCTAACAGATGCTCAGCAAGTCTCTTTAAATGATTCTACATCACCTTTTCAATGGCTGCATAGAATTCCATTTATGTATTTATCTTATATTTTTATCTCCCATAACACTTCAGCCAAAGATATTCATTAAGAGCTCAAAAATGACTTTTGAATTAATAAGAAAAACTCTATATGAGAATATATGATCTATGTTTATAGAGGCTTACAATATATATTAATGGAGGCTTAAAATATCTCTAAATGAAATAAAAATTTGCCTAATGTCCACTAATGTCTACAGTTATTATGCAATTAATATTAAATTCCTCTTGGAATTATATTTTCTCTTTTTATTGAAAGTTTTATTGAGAGACACAGTCAAGATATATGCAAATTAGTACTTCATAAGCACTTAATAACCATCACCTGTTTGGGAAAGATTCTAAGATAAGAAATATATCAATGGAAAAAAAAGAAATGTATCAATTTCCAAGTAAGACAGAAGCAATCTGTAAACTTCCTTAAGTTATTATCAACATTGAAGCCCTGGACATACAAATACAATCCATGTTCTTGAAACTTCAAAAGTATTAGCTTATTGATAATATACTATACCTGACCATTGTATGTGAAATGCCTAATTTCATCTTCAGACGTTCCCTCAGTTTTATTAAAAGCAGGTTGAAGTGTGCAAATGCCAAATACAAGTTCATCTGAGCCCTCCAGGGCATCTCTTCAAGATATATTTGACGGAACCTCTTCTTTTTAATATAATTAAATATTAGAGGATTCAAGTTCTGTACCAGGAGTCGACGTGCTATTTTTCTAACATCATATCTCTTATTTCTGTCAAGGGACAAAGAAGTTTTGAAACTATACAAACTTTCAGGTATTTAAAGAAAAATTATTCCAATTTGTACATAATCATTGACTGCCCTTATGAAAATGTACCAGACTTATCATTTACTTAGTACTAAAACTGTAAAATAGGACAATGAAGAAGGCACAAGAATGACCACAATGGACAAAGTCACTACATATTGTCTCCAATTCTCGCTGATGGCTAAGCTCAAACCAAACAGAGCTTTTTTTTCTATAACCAAAAGGCACTGAGATTAGACAAATAAATTATATTTGTTCACATTCATCAACTAACTTCAATATTAAGCAAGAAAATATTTCTTTGTGTGGTTCCTTGAAAAAAATAAAGCAAAAATTTTAACTTTAGTTATACTGGAAGGAAATAAAACATCACTCATAATGATAAATAAAATAAGTTCATAAAACCATACTCAATATGCTCTGGAAAAAAAACTAATATTTCCAAAAAATTTCTAGTTAGCAGCACATATTTTAAGTATAAAATACATTTGTTTAAAATTGTTTTTATCAAAATCTCGTAGTGCTCTTAGCTCTCTAGTTAAGTGGTATACCCCTAAAGCCCAAAATATTGGCCTTCAATAAATGTTTATTGAATAAATTAAATAATAAATGAATACCTTTCATGTTCTGGCAATTCAGAAACACATGGATTTTTGGAAAAAAATTCTCTTAGAGTTCCCTTTTTTTTAATTTTTCTTTTTGGTATATCTGTAGTCTTAATACAGGAGAAAACAAAAATTAAGTTCTGAATACAATATTATAATTAACTCACACTCTAATGTCTACCTATTGACATTAAAATACAGTGGTTTTTTTATACCCCTCACTTAAAATTATTATCAAAAGTAACAAAAATATTCCTGTAAACAAATATATATATATATATATATATATATATATATATATATATATATGATTACAAAAACATCCAAATGAGCTCTGATTGGTATGGCTCAGCCGGTTGGAACATCATCCTGTATATCAGAAGGTGGCAGGTTCATTTCCTGGTCAGGGCACATACCCAGGTTGCAGGTTCAATCTCCAGTGGGGACACATGTAGGAGGCAACTGATTGATGTTTCTCTCTCACATCAATGTTCTCTCTCTCACACACACTCAAATAATTTTTAAAAATTAAAAAATATATCCATTTGAAAACTTAGAAATTGTAATGTATAGTTATAAAATTATGATTGTATTTTATTGTTTCATGTTATAATAATCTAGGGGCCTGGTGTACAAAAATTTGTGCAATCGAGGGGGTCCCTCAACCCAGCCTGTGCCCTCTCGCAGTCTGAGACCCCTCAGGGGATGTCCACGTGATGGCATGCCTGACCAGCCTGGATAAGGGGCTGATGGCTGTTTGCAGGCTGGCCAAGCCCCCAGTGGGGAACCTCACCCCATGGGGGTGTGGCAAGCCTGGGTGAGGGCCTGAGGGCTGTTTTCAGGCTGCCCACAGTCCCTTCAGGGTTCAGGTCCCTACTGGGGTGCCTGGTCAGCCTGTGTGAGGGGCTGAGGGCTGTTTTCAGGCTGACCACAGCTCCCATTGACCCAAGGTCCCAGTGAGGCTGGCTGGAAGGAGGTTTCTGAGATTTATTTATCTTCTATAATTGAAACTTTGTTGCCTTGAGCAGAGGCCACAGCCAGCCTAGGCAGGCAGAAACCTTAGCTTCCTCCATCACCAGGGCAAGCCTCCTGCTTATTCCAGGTCCGTGGCTGCTGGCCATCTTGGCTGGGTTAATTTGCATACAATTGCTCTGATTGGCTGTGGGCATGGCTTAGGTGTAGTGTAGTGACACCAATTTGCATATTACTCTTTTATTAGATTACATTATAGTCAGCCCATTGTCTGTAGATACATGTATCTCTTCATTTCATTTGCTCAAAATTCAAAACTCATGAAACTTACTTTCCCAATCTCCATTACTGCAGCTTTGTACTTCTTCACAGATTTATCCACTTTTTGACCCAAAATATTTTCCTTATATTTCATTTTTTTCATTCCAAGTAGGGACTCATTTCTCCTAATACAAAAAAGGAAAAGTTTGTTAAATGAATCTGTAAGAATTTGCAAAACTACCCAAAGTATTCAATCTTTAATGAGTGTTGTCACTAAAATTATACAAAAAGAATTTCTAAAATTGTTTGTGTCCTATGCATAGACTATAATATTCCTGCTTGTCAAGGAATAGTTGGCCTCTCAAAAGAACACAATGGAAATAGTACCATAAAATTTGATTTAAAGCTGATGTGTGATGCAGAAAAAATAGAATTGTACCAAAAATAAAACATGAACACCCTACCATATTTTCCGGCATATAAGATGACTTTTTAACCCAAGAAAATCTTCTCAAAAGTCAAGACAAAACTGCTGAAATGGTAGAAATGGTAGAGGGAGAAAGTAAAGGAGGTAATTGGGTCACTTCTCTCACTAGCCTTCTCATTATTTGAAAAGATTTTTGATAGTTTCCTGGGTTTAAAAGTCATCTTATATGCCAGAAAATACAGTATCTAATAAAAGAGTAATATGCAAATTGGCCATCACAAGATGGCTGCCGCCATGTGGTCAAAGATGGCTGCCACAAGATGGCCAGCAACGGAGGGCAGTTGGGAGGGACCCAGGCCTGCAGGGGAGGGCAGTTGGGAGGGACCCAGTCCTGCAGGGGAGGGCAGTTGGGGAGGAGGACCCAGGCCTGCAGGGGAGGACATTTAAGGGGGACCCAGGCCTACAGGGGAGGGCAGTTGGGAGGGACCCAGTCCTGCAGGGGAGGGCAGTTGGGGAGGAGGATCCAGGCCTGCAGAGGAGGACAGTTGAGGGGGACCCAGGCCTGCAGGGGAGGACATTTAAGGGGGACCCAGGCCTACAGGGGAGGGCAGTTGGGAGGGAACCAGGCCTGCAGGGGAGGGAGGGCAGTTGGGAGGGACCCAGTCCTGCAGGGGAGGGCAGTTGGGGAGACCATCCTGGCAGGGGGAGGGCAGTTAGGGGCTATCAGGCTGGCACAGGAGCAGTTAGGCATTGATCAGGCTGGCAGGGGAGTGGTTAGAAGCAATCAGCAGGCGAGAGGTTGGGAGCCAGCAGTCCTGGATTGTTAAAGGGATTTCTGACTACCCGTTTAGGCCCGATCCCACTGGTGCAATTGGGCCTAAATGGGCAGTCAGACATCCCTCAAGGGGTCCCAGATTCGAAAGGGTGCAGGTTGGTCTGAGGGACACCATCACCACCCCCTAACCCCCACTCTGTGCACAAATTTCATGGACCGAGCCTCTAGTTTCATTATAAAACTGAGACGATAACTACATAAAAGTGACCCTAGATAACCTACCCTGCTTCCATCAGATTTTAGTCTTTTTGGTTCCATCATATGCAAGCTTCCAGTCACTATCACCTTCTGGATACCAAAGAACTAAACATTTTAGATTACTATGTACTAAATGTCCCTTCCCCCAATCACCTACAGGGAATCTTAATCTTGTTTGTTTTTTGTTTTTTTTTTAAAATCTGGCATAGATCCCTATGGCTCACTCTTCAAACACTATAAAGTCTCTCAATATACTGCCCTCTAACGATAATTATCACCTATTTTTCCTGAAATATGTATATTTTCTAAAATTTATATTTCTTTTGGTAAGTTCAGCAAAACCCTGCTGTAATATGATAAACAGGATCCAAAGTTTGAATTGAATAACATGTAGGGTCACAGCAATGCAAGGCTAATGAAATGACCAGGTGAGTCTGGATAGCTAATTCTAGGAGTTACAGTTCTAAATTAATCATGCTCCTATGGGTAGTTGGCCTCTTGCTCCATTTTTGTTGATGATGAGCCTGGATCCTGTGGTTGGAGCTTCAGCCCAGTGGCAGCAATTCCAAGAACCTCCAGGTAGTTCGGTATTAATTTTGGCAAATGTTTTGTCTGTCTGAACTAGGAAGGCTAGACCAGTGATGGATGGATTTGGAGATCCATCCTGAGTAACAGGCAACTTGAGACTGGTTACCATTTTCTAATCAGCTTGGTCTCTTCCTTACCTCCTCCCTATCCCACCCCACTAGAATGCTTGAACTGGTTACTGTATTCCACAGAAAGGAGGGAAAGGAGGTCAGGAATGTACACTCAGGCTACTGTCTCCCAGTCCTCTCAGCATTCTCCTCCATGCTCAGAGGAACTCTCATCCACTGAATGAATCAAATGCTTCAGAGAATGCTTCCTCCTAATTTTGACTGCTTTTTGTTTATGTTGTATTATAAAAAATAGCATTTATAAATTTTTATGTAGTCAGAATTACTGATCTTTGATTTCATAGTTTATTCCTTTTTTAATTACTTATATTAGTTCATGTTTCTGACTCAAAACATTGAGTCTCAATGACTGTCTATTATTTCAAAAAAAACTTTATACTTTAGCTGATAGTATAAATTTCTCCTTTTACTCTTTTTAATTTTTCAAATATTATTATTATTCTAACCTATTCCATATAAACTAATCTGATTGAAATTACATTAAATCTATAAATTAAGTTGTAATAGAAATATTTATAATATTCCATCTGCCCATTGAGCAATATACTATGTCTTTCCATTTATTCACGTCATTCTTTTTAATATCTCTTAGTAAAGATGTTTGCTCTTCTTTATATTAACCCAAGTCTTCTCACAACTCCTAATAAATTTAATCTTGTACTTCACAGAAATGGATAATTTTTCTATTGTGCATTTTAATTGGTATAGGAAAACTATTGATTTTACAATTTTACATCTAGCCATCCTGTGGAATGCTATTATTAGTTCAGATAGTTTTCAGTTAATTAACTTGTTAAGTTAAAAAATAATTATTTGTGCTCTTGTCCGGTGGATCAGTTGGTTGGAGCATCATCTTATACACCAAACTACTGAGGGTTCAATCCCAGGTCAGGGCACCTATGGAGGTAACAAATGTTTATGTCTCAGATCAATGTTTTTTTCTCTCTCTCCCTTCCTCTCTCTAAAATAATTTGTTTTTTAAATATATCCTTGGGTGAAGATTTTTTTAAGTATTATTATTATTGGCAAATCTCAATCATTTTCTCTTCATTTTCAATGTACTTTATTGTAGGATTCATTTGACAAACATTCTGAGACCCTTTTATGTGATAATTAGATAAATTGCAATTTCTATTTTAATGCATTGGCAAGAACTTTCAAAACAATGTTAAGTGATAGAAGGAATAATAGATTTCTTTGTTGTAGAGCTTATTTTAATAGAAAATATTCTTCTAATCCTAATTTGCCAGGAGTGATTGCTAAATTTCACATGACTTTGAGCATCTACTACCAGTGATAACTATACATTTTTTCTTTATTGATTAAGTTATTACATATGAGTCCTTAATCCCCTTTTGTCCCCTACCACCCCCACTCATGCCCTCATCCCCTTGGTGAGGCTTATATGCATGCATACAAGTCCTTTGGTACTATATTTACAGATTTATTACTCCTATATTTGTATTGAGAATAAAATTTATATTTAATTGCTGAATTAATAAGCTAGTATATTATTTTGGATATTTGCTCCTATATACTGCTAAGTAAAAACAACCCATAATTTTCTATTTTTATTGTCTTTTCATAAAACTGTATCAGAGTTTGTTGTGACAAACTTAGCAGGAGGCTTTCTAACCATATTCTGAAGTAGCTTTATGTAAAATAAAAATTATTTGTTTCTTTAAAATCTGAAGGAAAGTCCAGCCATGGTTGCTCAGTGGTTGAGCATCGACCTGTGAACCAGGAGGTCATGGTTCAATTCCCAGTTAGGGCATATGGCCGAGATGCAGGCCCAATCCCTGATTATATAGGAGGCAGCCAATCAAGAATTCTCTATCATTAATGTTTCTATCACTCTCTTCCTATCCCTTCCTCTCTGAAATCAGTAAAAATATATTTTAAAAAATAAATAAAATCTGAAAGAACTAGCCTAAAAATAATTTTTAAGCTATCCAATTATTTTACAGCTTCAATAAATTCTAAATTAATTTTTTCTAGATAATTACCACTTTCAATTAGGTTTCCAAATTTATTTGTATGAAATTGTAATTGCTATTAGCTAATGTTTCTTTAACCACTTCAAATTTATTATTATATTCTCTTGGATTACTTGTATTTTACTTTTTCTTATTATGCCAGCCAAAAATTTTCATAATTTAGTTATAACTTCAGAGAACCAGCTCTGTTCTCAATTGAACTAGTTTAAAATCAACTTATAATTAATTTCAACTTCCATTTTCTCCTTTCTGCTTTCTTAGATTTATTTTATTTTTCTAATTTTGTGAATTCAATAAAAGTTCATTTAATTTTATTTTGTTTAGTAACAAAAGCTTCTAAAACTAAAAATGTGTCTCTAACTGCTGCTTTGAGTACAATTGATATTAGGGTTTCTTATTATCATTGGTTTTAAGAGGCTCTATACCTTTAGATAGATTTCTTTTTTAATCCAATAATTTTATATGCCAATAATTTATTTTGTTATGACATTTCAGTTTTATTGTACTGTAAGAGAATATAGTCTTTACAAATTTTAGTCTGAGTGATCTGAGTTTTGTTTTTCAGCATATTACTTTTTTAAAATTTAATGAGTGCTTTAAATTGACTAGATATATTAAATTGTACTTAATTATATTAGGTATATTTTATGTCCCTTTTATTCCTTTTTTAAAGTAGCATGTTATACTCTATGGTATTATGTTTCTGTCAAATAAGCCTTGTCTTTTCAGCAGTTATTTCCATATACTTTGACTTTTTGTAATGTAGAACATAAAAGTTTATGAAATAGCTTCATTGTGATTTATAAGCATATTGGTAGAATCATCCACTTTGAATGTGAAAAGACGGCATTAAAACTAATAAAAAAAAAAAGTGGAAAGGAGGAAGTAAAACTGTCATCCGAAGTGGAAAGGAGGAAGTAAAACTGTCATTCACAGATGACATGATATTATACATAGAAAACCCTAAAGACTCCATCAAAAAACTACTAGATTTAATAAATGAATTTGGCAATGCAGCAGGATATAACATTAACACCCAGAAATTGATGATATTTTTATATACCAATAATGAACTCTCAGAAAGAGAAACTAAAAATACAATCCCATTTATCATTGCAAAAACAACAAAAAAATAAGATTCTTAGGGATAAACTTAACTAAGGAAGTAAAAGACTTGTACTCAGAAAACTACAGGATATTGAAAAGAGAGAGAGAGGAAGATATAAACAAGTAGAAGAATATACTGTGTTAATGGATTGGTAGAATCAACATCATTAAAATGTCCATACTACCCAAAATAACCTATTGATTCAATGCAATTTCAATGCATATTTCATATATCTAGAATAAACACTCCAAAAATTCATATGGAACCAAAAAAGACCTCGAATAGCCAGAGCAAACTTGAGAAAGAACAAATTTGAAGGAATCACAATATCAGATATCAAGTTATACCATAAAGCCACTTTACTCAAAACAGCCTGCTACTGGCACAAGAACAGGTATATAGACCAATGGAATAGAACAGAGAACTCAGAAATCAAACCAAGCCATTATGCTTAATTAATATATGACAAAGGAGGCAAGAGCATACAGTGGAGTCAAGGCTGTCTCTTCAATAAATGGTGTTGGAAAAATTGGACAGGTACATGAAAAAAAATGAAACTAGACCATCAACTTACACCATACACAAGAATAAACTAAAAATGATAAAAACTTAATGTAAGTCATGAAACCATAAAAATCTTAGAAGAAACCATAGGTAGCTGACGAATTTCAGAGGGAATTTGGGGGTGGAGAGGGTCGGGAGGAGCATATGCATATATGCATGCCCATGGACACAAACAATAGTGTGGTGAAGGCCTAGGAGGGGGCCAGTGCAGGGTAGAGGAAGTCAATGGGAAAACACACACACACACACACACACACACACACAAACTGGGGCATCTGTCATACTTTCAACAATAAAGAAAAATTACAAATTTTAAAAAACTAACAAAAAGTAACATTCTTTAAATATTGCCAGGACAATTGATAAAACTTTTAGGGGGTAAAAAACTAAAGTTTAATCTAAATCCCCATACCAAAAAAAAAAAAGAAGAAAAAATCCATATGGGTTAACACATTAAATAGAAACCATCTAATATAATAGAAGAGAAACATGCAAATTGACCATTACCACCAGCCAATCAGAGCAGCTGTATGCAAATTAACCCAGCCAAGATGGAGGGCAACAGCCATGGAGCTAGAGCTAACCAAAGGCCTCTGTTGCAACTGCCTGCCTAGGCTGGCTGAGCCTCTGCTCACAGCCACGCTCACCAGCCAATCAGAGCGGCTGTATGCAAATTAACCCAGCCAAGATGGAGACCAACAGCCATGGAGCTAGAGCAAACCAAAGGCTTCTGTTGCAACTGCCTGCCTAGGCTGGCTGAGCCTCTGCTCACAGCCACGCCCACCAGCCAATCAGAGCGGCTGTATGCAAATTAACCCAGCCAAGTTGGAGGCTGGCAGGGCGGCTCTGCACTGGGAGCCTCCATGGCTGGCCGGCATAGCTGTGCCAGGTGTGTCAGCTCAGTGGGGGAAGGGGGTCTGGCCTGGGGCCTCCTCGGGGCATCCAAGAGCGCCCATCCTGGGTCCACTGCCTGGCTCCACCCCCTAGGGGCCTCCCCGGGGCATGCAGGAGCACGGGGCCTTTGCAGGGTGTGAAGGAGCAGCCGTCCTGGGTCTGCTGCCTGACTGCCCCCCGGGGGCCTCTGCAGGACATACAGGAACGCCTATCCTGGGTCCACTGCCTGGCTCTGCCCTGGGGGCCTCCGCAGGGTGTCCAGGAGCACCCATCCAGGGTCCGCTATCTTCATCCGCCCCCTAGGGGCCTCCACAGGGCGTGCGGGAGCATCTGCTGCACAGTGCGGAGAATCCGAAGCCAGTTCACTGCCCAGCTCCACCCCGGGTGTGTTTGCTCAGCAGCAGGGCCCCACCGAGGGATCCTGCACCAGCGTCCGCCCCTGGCTTGCCACCCAACTCTGCACCAGGTGTGTCCCCTCAGCGGTGTGGGCCCACCAGGCAAGTGCAATTGTGGGCCCTCCGGTGGGAAACGTCCAAACCTGCACTCACCAGCCTTCCCACCCCCCAGTGCACGAACCCTGAAGGGGCTGTGGGCAGCCTGAAAATGGCTCTCACCCAGGCTGGCCAGGCATGCCAGCAGGTGGACATCCCCCCCCGAGGTGTCCCAGACTGCAAGAGGGCACAGGCCGGACTGAGGGACCCCCACCCCCCGAGTGCACAAATTTTCGTGCACCGGGCCCCTAGTAATATCATAAACTTGGAAGTAAATACAGCTGCATATGTGTCTGTTGCAGTATGAGAAGATTTCTTTGTGAAAACTGTTATGTGAACACAAAAGAAGACAAGATATTACTATCAAAGCAGAAATCGAGGTGTTACATCTGCCCCTCCTCTGCACTGACTGAGAGATGAGTGTCCTGAAACATCTGCTTAGCCTTAGAACTGACATCTTTTTAAAAATATATATATACTTTGTTTATTTTTTACAGAGAGGAAGGAAGAGGGATAGAGAGTTAGAAACATCGATGAGAGAGAAACATCGATCAGCTACCTCCTACACATCCCCTACTGTCCGCAACCAAGGTACATGCCCTTGACCGGAATCAAACCTGGGACCCTTCAGTCTGCAGGCTGACGCTCTATCCACTGAGCCAAACCAGTTAGGGCAGAACTGAAATCTTTTTTTTTTTTTCAATATATTTTATTGATTTTTTTATAGAGAGGACGGGTGAGGAATAGAGAGTTAGAAACATCAATCTGCTGCCTCCTGCACACCCACCCCCCCCCCCACTGGGGATGTGCCCGTAACCAAGGTACATGCCCTTGACTGGAATCAAATCTAGGACCCTTCAGTCCACAGGCTGACGCTCTATCCACTGAGCCAAACCGGTCAGGGCAGAACTGAAATCTTTACCTTTGGTTGGAACATGCTTATACCACTCAATTTTCAACCTCAGGTCCTTTATTATATCACTGGTCAATGCTTCTAAACCACTTACTCTGTTTTCCTCTTTCAGAATATCTACAGTATTTTGCTTAGATTGCACCTCCCTGGTCAGCCCTCCAAATTTCATTGCACACTGATAGTGTCTTCAAATTTTCTTCAGTATCAAGAATATTACTTACAGCTTCTAAACATCTAATTTTGGCTATGTTTTTTTTAATGTAATGGAACATTCTAATTCTGACTAATGTTCTTATTACCAGAGCCTGCTTCATTAAATACAAGCAATTTCCTCTTTTATGTCTTGAAAATATGAAGCACATATATTCCAAGCATTTGTTCCAATAATAGAAGTGCCTATTTTAGGAAGACTATTTTCCTGTGTATTTTTATGATAATGTTTCTCTTCTGCTACCATTTTTTTAAATAGACTCCATGTTACTGATGCTTCCCATTACTAAAATGAGATAGATCTGGGCACAGCGGTGAAAGTAAAACCCAGCTGTTGGAACAAAAGTTGGGTTCATTTGGCCTTTCTCATAACTGGCATCAAACACTGTGATTTTATTTGGAGGCAAAGAGAATCATTCAGGCTCAGAGAACAAGTGGAATAGCTTTAAGTTTTACTACTTCTATTTGAGGAACTCCTCATTCACATCTGTGAATGAAACCCCACGGAATGGCTCTGCTTGGTAATGTAACGGAATTAGAAGAGCATGTAAATGACCAGCACTGGACCTAGAAGCCTATGTGAGGAGCTGACGGCCCAGAGATGTTATTATCCATCTTGAATCAATAGCAAAAAGGCCTGATTTTACTTCCTGCTGCAAACATAAACATATTCTAATCTTATTCCTTAGTTGGGTTGTATAAATATTTTTATGTTTACATACTTGGTTTTCTACACAGAACCATCAATCCTATCTCCCAGGGGGCTGTTTTAACTGTCTATATAGCCTATACTCATTTTCATCTACCTTATATTTCTTTATGTGACAATGTTACTCATTTTTTAAGTTGTTAGTAGCAATAAAACAGATATAACAAGTACCTTTTCAAGAAGTCAGTGACAGGATTTGTGATCTCCACCATAAGGGAAAATTTTTCATCATTTATACATTTTAGCATAATTTGGGTAAAAAATTCCAGGAATCTAGGTCTCTGTTTAAATTTCATAACTGTGAAAACAAGGAAGTTCATACATATATAGTTACCAATATACTCAGTTATTAGTGCTGAATGGTTATTATCACTAATCCTCATTTCATTCTAACAAAAACATTTATTAACATTTATTAGATTTCTCACTTTTAAAAATATGTAGAGTAAATGTGGTGAGAATTACTGTTTTCTAAAATCAAATAATCCTTTACAGTCTATATTTCATTTATTTTCCAAATAACTCAGTGTTAAGGCTTCTTAAAAGTTGTCTCTCAGGTATGTCTAGTTGGAGAAAAATTGCAGAATAACTAGTTATCCTACTTTTTTTTATATTATACTCTGAGTTAAACAATAATGTTTCTGTTTCTTCACAGCTGAACTTAAAGATCACTAACACATTTTTCAATCCCCTAGTTTTTGTAAGTTTCATAATAATCCCATCTACTACCTAAGTAAGCCACCACCAAGGTTCTGTCTTCCCAAACTTTAAATCGGGCTCCTATTTAGATCTCTTTCATTACTTGACAATCAAAAGTCTAGATTATTCTGAATGAGTAAAGGACCCAGAATCTTCTGCCTGGAACAGGTTAGATCAAGAATGCTGCGAGTTTGACATGCTTGGGTTAGATCTTTAAGTAGTAAACAGTAACAAAACCCACATAATGAATGATCTCAATAGTAAATTGAGTGAACAGCGTGTACACATTTAGGTCACCTACCTTCTTTCACAGCACCTTTGACCGACCAATTTAAAACTATGGGGTAAAGAAAGATAGGGTCCTCTAATCCTGAGAGTTCAGCTGTTAAAACTAAGGTTAAAAATATTAATAATAAGTTATACATTCTGTTTAATATCAATAACCAAATAGGAAAATTCTTTGGAGGAGACGAAAAATAGAAAAAAAATCAAGTATTCTTTCTAAATTATGTGTCTTAAACATATCAATTATATCCTATCTTAGAGATTAAAAATTTCAATAATCTCAGTTATTTTCTTTGCATTCCTCCCACCCAAGAGCCAAGGAGTCTGCTACCAACTAGCTAAAGAGTTTCCAAGGCACAAGTTTCTGTTATTCAACAGCTGCCATATATCAGCAAAGCCCAGACTCAGAAACCTACCAATTATATTAACTCCATTTTTATAAAATTATCATTTAAAGACAGTAAAGCATAGAATAATAAACAGTACAACCATTAGAGCCAGATTGCCTGGGCTCAGAATCTAACCCACACATCTTTAAATTATGAGGCCTTGGGAAGGTACTCAGCTTCTGTGTGCCTCAGTTTTCTTATCTTTAAAATGGGAATAACAGCAATACCTTATTTTTATAATGGTTTTATAGGAATTGTGTGAATTTTCATGTATAAGACACAGTAGTTTCTGGCACACAGGAAGCAGTAAAATTAGTAACATCACACTATGCTTCCTGGTAAAATGTTAGAGTTTTTGTGTTTGTTTGGATAATATGAAAAGAAATAATTCACATTTCTAGAACACTTTACATTTTAAGGAATTACATTTTTTATAGGTAACCAGACAATTACAGCTTTCAATAAACTATGTTTACTGGTTATGTGAATAATAGAGTATTGGGTTCAATTCATAAATTCGACTTATAACAGACATGGAGAATGATGAAATAGAGAAATCCAAGTCAGGGAATTCTGAAGCACCACAACCACCCAGATATAACTGAGACACACAGTATGAGAGGTAAGTTAGGGACACAGAAGTCTACAGGTATGGTCAGTTCCCAAAATACTATGGGGCCAAAAGTGGAGCCTCCCACTTAAAAGAAATGTAGGTACTCTCCTATCCTTCTGGAAGATCTGAAGTACCTGCTTTTTAAGAATGCGATAATACTTATCACCAGAAACTAAATTAATTGCTTATACAGATTTCCAAATTGCCAACTCCCAAAATTCCAATCATTGTGTTAACATACTATCTAATAAAGAGGGGATATGCTAATTGACCCTCACACTGTCACAAAGATGGTGGCGCTCACAGCCAATAAGGAGGAAATATGCTAATTGACTTCTCCACCCTTAAAGATGGCGGCACCCACAGCCACAAGATGGTGGCACCCAGGCCCCTCAGCCCTGCCGGGGTGGCAGGTACATGGCAAGGTTGGGCCTCGGCAGGCCCAGCCTTGCCGAGCACCTGCCTTCAGAGTCCCCCAGTCCCCTCAGTCCCCCAGCCACCGAGGCACAGGTAACCAGGGACGGCTGAGGCTTGCACTGCTGGCAGTGGCAGCAGCAGAGGTGTGATGTGAGTATCACCTTCCCCTAATCACCAGGTCGCCTCCTGCCCCTGAGGACTCCCAGACTGTGAGAGGGGGCAGGCCTGGCTGAGGCACCCCTCCCCCCCCCCCCAGTGAATAAATTTTTATGCACCAGGCCTCTAGTATTACAGCACAATGACCTGAAATTAAACTAATCTTTCACTTGTGTAGACAGTGTTTCAAATCACTCACACATTAACATCTCTCATGCTATCCCTTTTTATTTCTCAGTTACCCTTTGCTGTTAGAGCAGTGCTTCTCAATTTTGCACTCTCCCTCCCCAAAATATTTGGCAACATTTGCCTCCCAGTTGGTTGTCACAGCTGGGGGCAGCGGGAGGGGAGTCTTGTATGCTATGTATCTATGGATAGAGGCCAGAATGCTGCTCAACATCCACAATGCCTAGGACAGTCCCCCACAACAATTATCTGGCCCAAATTGGCAATAGTGTCAAGGTTTAGATACCCTGCTTTAGAATCAGAAGATATAGGCTCAAATCCAAGCTAGCATGCAATCCTAAATATATCACTTAATCTTTTTGAGTCACATCTGTAAAAAAGTACTTAGCAATCCCTTAACAGAATATTATTAGGATTATAAATTTAAAGTAAAATTTACTCTATAAAAGCACTATGTAAACCTTAAAGGGTTTACCCAAATGCTAATCTCCTCTTAATCCTTTTAACAAAATATTTTCTTATTTAAAAATATATATATAATGCTCAACACAAGTATAGAGAAAGAAAACAAAACGACTACATTGCTTCGTCAGTTTGAGAAGGTGTGTCTCCAACAAGAGCAGCTGTTCATTTATTTTTTCAGGAGATAATGTCTGCTGTAGCCTCTTGGTCCTGGAAGACTTCTTAGAACAAACCTAGAAACATTGGTTGCATTTCAGAATGTACTTCAACATGTTTCAGCAATTATCATTTTCAAATAGCATTCTTAGAATTCTGTTTTCGTACTTGTAAATAAAACTATGATCTACATGGCTAAACAATGTGAATGAATAAATGCCAGAGGCATGGGGGGCTCCATGGGGATATGTGCAGGGACAGTGTGCTGAGGCAAAGCCTGGGTGATATGCAGAGGCTGGCTGACAGGTCCTGAGAGTGAACACTTGGTGGGAGAAAACCTTCAAATTGCCTCCAATTTAAACTCTCTCTAGATAAAGCAATCCCTTGAAAAAAGGATTATGGCTAAAAAGTTTATCTGGTTAAACTGTGCCAATAGTTGAAGATTTTTGTGGCAAATAAATGTTTCCATGGAAACTCAACATATAATAGAGATAGAAATGGAACTACTCTGATACAGCCACCTCAGTCACTGAAAGGGCTTCAAGCAATTCCTAGTGTACCTCAGAAACCTGACCAACTAAGTGACAGTTCAAATTTGATTAACCAAAACATTTAACCATATAGTTTCTAGGAAAGGCAATAAAAAAGACTCTAGTAAGCACCAAGCTTGGGCGACATATACTAAAAAGTTGTCCCAAATGCTAGCAGTCTTCTAAAGAAGACAATTTAAGTGTGACAATGAGTTTGGGAAATCTACTTCAAATACTGTAAAAAGCTCTGACATGTTCTTATTTCATTCAGTGATGCACCCAGGATAATAAAATCTTCAATTTGGGAGACTTTACAGGACATTTAGTCCAGTGTCCAACTGGGTGCAGGAAGCTCACTATCAATCCTAACTGATGATCAGTACAGGTGATAGGGAGCTTTCCAGTATTCTAGCATGAATTCATTTTTCTAATCACAAAAGAAAAGGCGGGGGGGGGGGAATCAGCTCTTCACTATATATAACTTTTCTTTTATGTAAATATAACAAATTAAAAACTGTTTTTAACATGTTTACTAATAACACACAATCTCTTAAAAGACTCAACTAAATATAAGCTTAGAGATGAGAAACAAAAAACAGTTACCTCCTCTTGTACTTCTTCTGGCTCATTAATAATACCAAATAGAGATTTGCACTCCGATGTGATGTCCAACATCTTTTTCCCATAATTTATAATAATTACTGCCAGGTCATATTCCTTCCATGAACGCAGAATCTAATTTAAAATATTTACTAATCATCTCTGTTGGAAATTCTTGACAATTCTCAAGTGTCTTGCATCATCTTTCATAAACTCAAAAGTCCCATTAGTGTTTTGGGTCTAAGAATTACCATTTCTGTTAAGGAAACTGAACGATAACCCCCAGATCATATGTCCCTAGAATTAAAACTGCTTGATTCCACTATTTTGAATAAGGGACATATAACAGGAATCTTATCAATAATGAATACCCCGTACCTCTTGGACATATAGCCATATGCATTTGGTAAGTTAACTATTCAAAAAATGTTTCCACTTAAAAGATCCATGTTAACCCAAAATCATTCTTAGAGGCCACATAACCATCACTTCTTATCTTGAGTTACTTTCCATGTAAAATGGCAAAATTGCTGACAATGGTTCTGGGGGGAGGGGCACTTACAACCATAAATGCGTTACAAGGCACTCTGGTAGTGGGCTGAGCTAGAATGAAGCTGTTTTGGACAGATTCTCCATGAACCCCAGGAGAAGCAGACACTAATCATAAGAAGGGGAGTGGCCTACTCTCCCACTCCCATCCATATTTCCTGTTATTGCTATTCTTTGCCTTCTCTACCTGGTCCTTACCTACCTCCCTAGTGTAATCTTTGACCACTCATCTTCTTGCACTTTACGTTTACAAAATATTGACCCAAGTATAAATTCTGACCATAGTTTCAGGACTGGATGCTTTCTTACAGCTGAGCCATTTCCCAGAACAGCTTCCCCGCCTTATTAGAGTAATGTAAGGTTATTAACATAACCTGGTCATTAAAACTTGGACTCTAGCATCAACTCCAAGAAAGCTTCCCTGGCCAGCAGTCTAATTTGGATGGAGCTGCTGCAGTGAAGAGTCACATAATGGGAACACACTCACCGTGAGCCCCATAAGGCGATTCTCTATGGGTAGAAATAAGTTTGTATGAATTTGTTATACGTAGATGCATTCTGTCAAGTTGAGTAAGTATTTACAATGAGTAACAAGTGTTATTTCACATGCAGGGAAAGTATATCTAATCTAATAAAAGAGTAATGTGCAAATTGATCCTCACTCTGTTATACTCACAAGCCACGCCCACCAAACAATCAGAAGCAAATATGCAAATTAACTCAACTAAGATGGCAGCAGCCACAGAGCTGGAGTTGCCCCAGGCAATGGAGGAAGCCAGGGCCCCGTGGGCCCTGAGCTCTACTCAAAGCTACAAAATTTCAATTATAGAAGATAAACAAACCCCAGATACCTGCTGGGCTGGGACCTTGGACTGCCAGGGGCAACCCAGGCTTCCAGCAGGGGATCAAGGCAACAAAGTTTCAATTATAGAAATTAAATAAATTCCAGATACCTGCTTCCAGCCAGGCACCCCAGTAGGGACCCAAACCCTGAAGGGAATGTGGCCAGCCTGAAAACGGCCCAGCCCCTCACCCAGGCTGGCCACACCCCCATGGATGAGGGTCCCCACTGGGGGACATGGCAAGCCTGCAAACAGCCATCAGCACCTCACCCAGGCTGGCCAGGCACGCCATCAGGTGGACATCCCCTGAGGGGTCCCAGACTGTGAGAGGGCACAGGCCAGGCTGAAGGATCCCACTCCCCGCCCCCCCAGTGCACAAATTTTTGTGTGCTGGGCCTCTAGTACAATAAGGGGACTGGCTGCCTTCCCACACACAAATTTCATGCACTGGGCCTCTAGTATAGGAATAAGTGGCTGAACAAGAAAGTGAATAGCTGCTTAAACCTGATAAGACTGATTTCATGCAAGGTGTAAGAACTGGAAATACTTCTGTGGGATCAGTGCAATAGTGGTAAAGTAATGCTGACTGTGGAACAAAGGATGGAAAGGAAAATGGTGAAATAGCATTTGAAGAGGTAGATGGGGTTAGTCATGCAAGGCCTTGAATGCTGAGGCAAGGTAGAGTCCAATCTCATTATAAAATTGGTACAAGAGGGAGATAGTTTTGCTATTAGAAAACACAAATAGGGTAATGTTTGCTCTCTCCTCAACTCTGCATTCGACATATTTAGGTCCTCCACTGATAGAATACTAGGTAATCTTTTCTCCCGTTATAATATGCCAGTAGAAAACACTACATGAAAAAGAACATTTCAAATCAAAAGAAAAATAGAACCAGTTCTACTTAACACATCAAATGAGCAGAAACAAAAAGACTAGGGCAGATGTTTAGCATAATAATTTTTTAACAATGGCAAAATAATGAAACATTGAAGATTGTGTGTCTCAGAAGTGGCACTTCATTTGGAATTCTGGCAACTTTTGGGAAAATTACTGCCTCTTGTAGAAGAAAGACTAAGCCATCTGAAAAGAGTAGCAATTTTTTTAAAGTAGCAGAGAAAAGAAACTGTCATTTGACTAATTGGGCTTTATAATAGAAAAGCCATATAAAAATGTGTTTATATGAAATGGACACCTGAAAACTAGAACTGCTGGTCATGCTAGAGGAAGCTTCAGGAATGACAATTCTCATCATATCAATTTGGGAAGACTAGATCTAACAGCAAAATTCTATTAATATATAACAAAATCCTAAATTAATATATACTTCACTTAAAAAAAAAATCTAGCCCTGGCCAGGTAGCTCAGTTGTTAGAGCATTGTCCCGCTACACCAAGGTTGTAGGTTCCATCTCTGTACAGGACACATACCAGAAGCAACCAAGCAACCAATGACTGTACAAATAAGTGGAATAACAAATGATCAGATAATAGCCACCTCTTCGAATATCCTATAGGCCCCCAAATTCAATATATTCTAAACTCATGATCTTTCCTTCTTTTTCCACACAAAATTGCTCCCCATCAACATGTAGCATTGTATTTACCCCACTGCCCAGGGCAGATAGCTAGATTGTTGTTGAGTCTTCCCTCTCCCTGTTTTATCCCCCTATACTCAATAGGTTTCCAATGCTCTCTCATTAATAACTCTTGAATCTTTTCCATTCTCTCTCTGCTTTTCCATACTAGCTTAATTTATCATCTCTCACCTTCTAACTAATCCCCTGCCTCAGGTCTTACTCCCACGCCCCCATCCCCCTCCCCCCACAACCTCCCATCCCTCTAATGATGAGTTGTTACACAACCAGAATAATTTCTTTTTTCTAAAATGCAAATCTCATTATATCATTTCAGGGTTTGAAAAACCTTCAATGGTTCCTCTTATTTAATCTATTTATCTACTTTTTATTTCTATGTGTTTTTTTAATTCTGTGTCCTGTTGAGAGAAATTTCCCCTGACTTCATGGCCATACATCCTTGAATCCATTGAGATTATATTTTGTGTATGGTATGAGGTAGGACGCTTTGTTTTTCAGACAAACTGTCAGTTATACCAGCACCTTTTAATAAATAAATTACTAAAATAAGTTATTATTTTCTTAATGAATCAAAATACCACTTTTGTTGTTAGTTAAGTTCTTCTGCAGACCTGGGTCTGGCCCTTGCTGGATTCTCTATTCTCTTCTACTGACATTTGTCCATTTTTCTACTAACACTACTTTTTATTGAAGTGGATTTATGGTAAATTTTAATATCTACTGAGGACTCTTAAATTATTCTAATCAGTTTCAGAGAAACCCCATTGGGATTCTTATTTGGACTACATTACATTTAAATATTATTTTAGGAAAGATTTATATTTCTATGAGAGGAAGTCTTCCTGTTCAGGAACTAAGTGTGACCTACCATATGTTCATATCTTTTTTGTGTCCTTTGGTGAGATTTCACAGTTCTTTTACTTATGTTCTTTAACATTTGTTAAATTTAAAATATTGTGCATTATAAGTGCTATATTTTTCCCTCTCCATTTCTAACTGGCTACTGCTAGCTTTAAAAAACTTAACATTCTATAAGTATCTAAACTAATAAAAGCGTAATATTAAAATTAACCATCTCTTTGGGATGGGTAAGCCATGCCCACCAGCCAATCAGAGCGACTGTATGCAAATTAGCCCAGCCAACATAAAGGCCACCACTCACGGACCTCAGTAAATGGCAACAGGAGTGAAACTGAAACTGTTTGCAGCCCTTGGCGGGACACTCGGCTTATCCTGGCTCCAGGCAACAAAATATCAATCATAGACAGCAGGCCTGGCCTGACTAAGGGTAACAGTGTCTCATTAGAGAAGCCGCGAGCTGAAGCAGAGAGGAGGTTTCGTTACTAGGCCTCAGCTTAAAGGAACAGTGCATCAATTATAGAAGATACACAAACCCCAGAAACCTGCTTCCAACCAGCCTTGTTGGGACATTGGGTCAATGGGAGCTGTGGGCAGCCTGAAAGCATCCCTCAGCTCGTCACCCACGCTGGCCACAACCCAATGGGGTGAGGGACGTTACTGGGGGGCTTGGCCAGCCTGAAAACAGCCATCAGCCCCTCATCCAGGCTGGCCAGGTACCCCAGTAGGGACCCAAAACCTGAAGGGACTGTGGGCAGCCTGAAATCGCCCCTCAGCTCCTCATCCAGGCTGGCCACACCCCAATGGGTGAGGGACCTCACTGGGGGGCTTGGCCAGTCTGCAAACAGCCATCAGCCCCTCATGCAGGCTGGTCAGGCACGCCAGCAGATGAACATGCCCAGAGGGGTCCCAGACTGTGAGAGAGCACAGGCCGAGCTGAGGGACCTCCTGAGTGCACAAATTTTTGTGCACCGGGCCCCTAGTTTTTTACATATAATCACTTTATAAATTCTCTTTTTTTATTTTGATAACTTTTGATTAGATTCTCATGAAATTCTCTTTTTACTTATAACTTTTTATTAGATTCTCATGGATTTTTGAGACCTCTCCAGCTACAAATAAATTGTATTCTTCTATTATAAAATTAATTTCATATTCTTATCTAGTGCATGAGACAGAATCTCTACAAATAATGAATCACACTATTAAGAGTCAGTATTCCTTGTGTCTAATTTTTTTTAAATGGCTTCAGAAATTTGCCATTTAGTAATATAATTGTTGTAAAACTTTGGAAAATGTCTTTATCATTACATTAATTCCCCCTTACCTGTGGTTTTGCTTTCTGTGGTTTTAGTTATTGTAGCCCAAAAGTATTAAATTTCCCCAAACACAGGCATCATGTACTCTGGATGTCCAACCACTGACATTGTCTTGGCTCAATGCTCCAGGATCACCTCAAGCAGATGATCCTAGTCTGATTTATCATCAAAAGGTGAACACTAACCTCATACTACATCTTAGTGCCTATGTCCTTCACTTCACTTCATCTCATCATGTAGGCATTGTATCAACCCACATTATCACAAGAAGGGTGAGTACAGTGCAATTAGATATTTTGAGAAAGAGAAAGACCAAATTTTCACAACTTTCATTATAGTATATTGTTATAATTTTCCATTTTATAATTAGACTAGGGGCCCAGTGCACAAAAATTTTTGCACTCGGGGGGTGGGGGTCCCTCAGCCTGGCCTGTGCCCTCTTGCAGTCTGGGACACCTTGGGGGAGATGTCCCCCTGCTGGCATGCCTGGCCAGTCTGGGTGAGGGGCTGAGAGCCATTTTCAGGCTGCCCACAGCCCCTTCAGGGTTCATGCCCTCGGGGGTGGGAGGGCTGGTGAGTGCAGGCCTGGGCATTTCCCACCAGAGGGCCCACAATCGCACATGCCTGGTGGGACCCAATGCTGAGGGGACACACCTGGCGCAGAGCTGGGTAGCGAGCCAGGGGCGGACGCTGGTGCAGGAACCCTCGGTGGGGCCCTGCTGCTGAGCAAACACACCCGGGGTGGAGCTGGGCAGCAGACTGGCTTCAGATTTTCTGCACTGTGCAGCAGACACTCCTGCACACCCTGTGGAAGCCCTGGGGGGGCGGATGAAGGTGGCGGACCCTGGATGGGTGCTCCCGCACCCCCCTGAGGAGGCCCCCGGGGCAGAGCCAGGCAGCGGACCCAGGACAGGCGTTCCTGGATGCCCCGCGGAGGCCCCCGGGGGGCAAAGCCAGGCTGCGGACCCAGGACAGCTGCTCCTGCACACCCCGCAGAGGCCCCGTGCTCCTGCATGCCCCGGGGAGTCCCCCAGGGGGTGGAGCCAGGCAGTGGACCTGGGACAGGCGCTCCTGGACACTCCTCAGAGGCTCCCGGGGGCGGAGCCAGCAGCGGACCCAGGACAGCTGCTCCTGGACACCCCGAGGAGACCCCAGGCCAGACACCCCCTCCCACTGAGCTGACACACCTGGTACAGCTATGCCGGCCGGCCGTGGAGGCTCCCAGTGCAGAGCTGCCCTGCCAGCCTCCAACTTGGCTGGGTTAATTTGCATGCAGCTGCTCTGATTGGCTGGTGGGCGTGGCCATGAGCAGAGGTTCAGCCAGCCTAGGCAGGCAGTTGCAACAGAAGCCTCTGGTTTGCTCTAGCTCCATGGCTGCCTGCCTCCATCTTGGCTGGGCTAATTTGCATACAGCCACTCTGATTGGCTGGTGGGCGTGGCCGAGAGTAGAGGCTCAGCCAGCCTAGGCAGGAAGTTGCAACAGAAGTCTCTGGTTTGCTCCAGCTCCATGGCTGCCTGCCTCCATCTTGGCTGGGCTAATTTGCATACAGCCGCTCTCATTGGCTGGGAAGCGTGGCTTGGCTGGTGGGCGTGGTTTAGGTGTCTTGGGTAATGGTCAATTTGCATATTACTCTTTTATTATATTAGATATTGTTGTTAGTCTCTTACTATGCCTAATCTTATCATACACACATATAGGAAAAAACATAGTATATATAGGATTCAGTAGTTTCAGGCATCCACCGGGGATCTTGAAACATTTTCCTCACAAATAAGGAGTGACTACTGTATTCAATAACTTCCTTTCATTCCTACGTTATTTTGAAATTTTATTAGGAAAAGTTGTTAAGTATTATCAAATGCCTTTGTAGCATTTTTATATAACCTTACTTTTTTATCCTTTAATTTGCTGTCGTAAAACATTCAAATTCTGTTTAATTCAGAATTGATCTTTAGTATTTGACAATAAGACTATCCTAAGACCAGAAAATCCCCAGATGCCATCAAAGATAAGAGAAGGGAGGTCAGACAGAACAGAATTGAAGAACACTATAGAATGCCTCTCTTTGTTGTTCTGGTTCATGTTGTGGGCCCAGAATTCTTCTTCTTTTTTCTTTTTTTAAATATGTTTTTATTGATTTTTTAGAGAGAAAGGAAGGGAGAGGGACAGAGAGACAGAAACACCTATGAGAGGAAAACGTCATCTATCAGCTGCATCCTGCACACCCCCACAGGGGATCAGCCCCCAACCAAAGCATGCGCCCATGGCCCCCGCCCCAATTCCAGGTGGATGCCCAACCACTGAGCCACACCGGAGAGGCTGAATTCTTTTTCAGATATGAAAATTGCTACTCCTCCTTTATTTTTTTTTTGGCATCTTCCAAGTACTTTTGTCTAATCATTTATTTTCAACTCTGTTTTATGAGTGTTTCTTGGCATGAAATACATTTAAATCTGACTTTTTAACCCATCTGCCAAACTCTGTCTTCTAAGTCCATTCACACTTAGTGAAGTAATTAATATACTGTATTTTATTCCTTCCAACTTATATACTCTTTTTCCTTCTAACTTTTGCCAAATTAAGTATTCTTCTTCCCTGTCATTCCCCTGTTCATTTTTCCTTCCTATAAATTTAGAAATCCTACTGTGCTGTAAAGTTCTGTTCATGGCTACATATTCCTCTGGGCCATCTTTGAATATATTTATTCTATCAAAAGAAAATAATTTATACTGTATGTATTTTATACTATATATATATATATATATATCTAATCTAACAAAAGAGTAATATGCAAATTAACCATCACCTGAGACATATAAGCCACGCCCACTAGCCAAGCCATACCCACCAGCCAATCAGAGCTGTTATATGCAAATTAACCCAGCCAAGATGGCAGCCAGCAGCCACGGAGCTAGAGCAAACAGGAGGCTTCCGTTGCACCAGTGATGGAGTTAAAACTGCCTGCCTAGCCTGGCTGGGCCTCTGCTCAAGGCAAGAATGTTTCAATTATAGAAGCCTCGGAGCTGAAGCAAACAGGAAGCTTTGTTGCCTGACTAGGCCTCTGCTCAAGGCAGCAAAGTTTCAATTATAGAAGATAAATAAACCCCAAAAACCTGATTCCAGCCAGCCTTGCCGGGACGTTGGGTCAATGGGAGCTGTGGGCAGCCTGAAAACGACCCTCAGCCCCTCACCCAGGCTGGCCAGGAATCCCAATAGGGACCCGAACCCTGAAGGGACTATAGGCAGCCTGCAAACAGCCACCAGCCCCTCACCCAGGCTGACCGGGCACGCCAGCAGGTGGACATCCCCTGAGGGATCCCAGACTGCGAGAGGGCACAGGCTGGGCTGAGGGACACCCCCCCCCACGAGTGCACAAATTTTTTGTGCACTGGGCCCCTAGTATATATATATATATTTAAACACACACACACACACACAATTCATGCATCAAGATTCTCTAACTGCTCACCCCTCCCTCAGCCCCAAAGAGGATTTAAGTTTTAATTCTAGGTTACTGATAAGTTTTCCTTTCAAGGATGATTCTTCTATTTCAAGAATCCCTACTTAGCATTTATATTAGAAAGTCCTAGTCACATCATTATTATCTATTTAATTTTAATAATACGTATATTGTCAGATTCATTGCTCCCATTATTCCTCTCCTTTTTGTCTTTCCCTATCTTGGGATTTCTGTTCTGAGCCAACTGTCATTTGATAGAGTATTTCCTCAAGTGTTTTCCTCAGATAAGTACACAGGCAGAATACTTTTTAAATGCCTGCACTTCTGAAAATGTTTATTTTGCCCTGATAAATGAATGATATCTTTCCTGGTTATTAATTCTTAGACCCTCAGGATTCTACAAATGTTGCTCCATCTTTAACTTCTAATGTTGCTGATAAAAAAAATTTTTTTTTAAGTTGTAAGCTAATTAATTATTTTCCATTGCAAATAACCTATTCTTTGAGTCTCAAAACTTTAAGATTTGTCCTTATTCTTTCTTCAGGCATTTCACCAGCATATGACTACACATATGTTCTTACATTTATCCTGCCTAGGACTCAGGGGACCTGTTACTTCTCCATTTGCTTCTTTTTTATCTACAAAACTTTTTTCATTTCACATTATGACTTCTGAATTTATCTCTAAACAATTCTGTACTACATTTTCAGGTATTTGGTGAGCTTCCAGATTTTACTCAAGAAATACCATATCTGTTTAATTTTTATTAAAAAGTCAGATTTGTTTGTTCATATTCTTATTTTGTGTTTTGATCATCTAATGGCACCACCTTGAAAGTTTTCTTTATTTCTTGTTTTTATTGTTGTTTTTAAATCATCTCTGATCTTTTCCAACATGGTGTGAGTAAATAACACAATTATTTTAGTATCTGGTCTGCTCTTTCCCCTTGGGGTTCTAAGTTTCCTTTAGTGAGTTATTACTTTTCTCATCCTGCTATGGCTTATCTTCCCTCAGCATCTACACAGACCAGGTCATATTGGTCTCTCCAAAGTGTAAATCAGTGAGTGATGGAAAGAATATGATTTTCTGCTCCTGAGGTCAGGCCATGAACAGCTGCAAATCATGACTTATTTGCTAAAGTAGAGGTTAGAGGTGTCTCTGTTACTTCAGTTCTATAGAAGTAAATTTTAGTCCCAACCAAAGTGATGGCCCAAATCAGTCCCCCATGCAATATTCTTCCAGATCCCTGACCAAATCAGAAAGGCCCTCTGAGGACCACATAAAACAGGCAGGTAGATACAGCCCTTCTTTGAGGAGATTCACTGGATTCAGTCAACCAAACCTTTGAAGAAGTACACAATGCTTGTCTTTGAGCCAAACAATGAGTATAAGGAAGCCTACCTCTCTGCCTCTTGTCTCTTGGTTCTTTCTGGTTTCCAAAACGCATGAAGTCCCATATATTGCCTTCTTTTCATCCCCCTCCTTCTCAAGATACACCCTTCATGCTTTACCAACTGGCATGCCTAGGCTACTTTAGATCTAAAATGGTTTCTGGGTATTATTTTTTAAAGTAATTCCTATAAAAGTAGCTTAACTTTATGAATCATTACTTCTCCTAAATTTTATGACACAAGACAAAGAATAAGATAAATACCTTTGTTGTGTAGAAGAGACAACAAGCTATCATGTGCTGTATGCTTTCAAAACTTGCCATATTTTTCTTGGAGTGGATGACATTTGGTAGTCCTTGCAAAACCACCAAACACTTTATCAAGATCTAAAAAACAGAAATGCAATGGTTTATTGAAAAACATTATCCTTACACATTAGAAAATGTTCTATTCAGATCATGCAAGTTTTAAGGCATTAAATGTTATTGTTATCAATAATGGTTGTTAAATTGTTTATCGTGTATAGAGGAATGTACTTCAAAAGAAAATTGGTATGTTCAATTTTCAGATCAGCCCCTCATCTAAAGTAACTTGAAAACCTATGGAGAGAATAAAATAAGTACATGAATAACTACAAAACAAAGCATATTTTGTCAAGTGCCATAAAAGATATAGACAGAATGTCACATGGGTATAAGAAACACTAAGCTTATATCTAGGCTTAGGAGGTCCTTGAAAAACCATATGGAGAAAGACATACCATATTAAACATATACTGATACCAGGTACTTGGAATACTAGCTTCCTTCAAAATTAAAACCAAACATTCATACCCCAGGAAAACAATTAATTCTGATGTTTACTTCCATCTCCTTGCTTCATACTGTAAGTAATACTACCATCAACAAAGTTGAATTGAGATTGCATCAATCTATTCTTTATTCAGATTGTCCCAAAGGACAAATTAATATATGAATGTTGGTCCTTTGGGGGTATGTTACTTGCTTCAAACTACCATTCCAACAATAGTATTACTATTGTCACAGCACAATTACATGTTTTTTAAATGCTTCAATTACTCCCTTCCACCATCACCCTCTCCTGCCCTACCAGATCATATCCCTAAATCATGTTAACATTAAGTTGTGTTATTTTCTCCTGCCTCAAATAATTGCATGTGTGTGTGTGTGTGTGTGTAAATACTAAGTGTACATAATAAGAGGGTTGATGTTAGGTTACAAACTAGGATTTATACACACTTTTGTGAACTGTGCATTTCTCCTTCAACCATGTCTTGTGAAAAAAATCCCTCCAGGTCTACAGGTTTAACTCCAATTCATTATAGTATTTCTAATGCTGCATAATTATTGACTGTTAATCAATCATAATTTAGTCAGCCACTTCCAGAATCTCCATGTTGCAGTTTTAGAATTGAGATTTTGCAGTGTGTCCATCCTCCTGCTACTTCACTTTCTCTTTGTCTCCAGCTTTATGGCTACCCCTAAGAGTGCCACAATAATATCCTTATACAGGCTCAGTTTCCAATATGGGAGGCAATTGAGGTTCCAGCTTTGAGATGATAGCCAATAAAGATGAGGCACCATCCTCCAGGGTGTAGTATACATTCTAAGTCAGGGACAATTATGTGGTACCATGTCCCCAGCAGGCAGAACACATGGATCCAGGAATGAAGGGGTGAAACTTGGAGTAGCATCTCATCAACTGGTGATTTTATTCTATGGGATAAATTACTAGTAGATGGATTGCTGTCAGGTGTACTTGTTCTTAATTTTAATTAAAATTAGATTTAGTTTAAAATTAGATTGCTCTACCAAATCCAATGCCTGTAACAATTCACATCCTCCCCCCCTCCATTAATGAATGAGAATGCCTTTGCCCCACATCCTCCCTAGCAATAAGAGTTACAGATCTTTTCCATCCTGCCACTGATATGAGATTGTTCATTTAATGTGCATATATATGAATAATCAGAGTCTGGGCAGCTTTCATATGTCTCTCAACCACTTGGATTTGCTTTTCCAATAAACTACTTATTTGTACCCTGTGCCCATTTTTCTATTGTAATAGTTTCAATTTGTAAGACTTTTTGTTATGTATGCTTATCCTTCACCAGTGTTAGATATATTTTTCCAAGTCCATAAACTTTGTGCTATCTTTATTATGGTCCCTTTTTTCACACACAGATTGCTGTACATACCGTCAAATATGTATTTTTTTGTTGTTGTTGCTTCTAAGAGTTCTGTCTTGCTTAGAAATGGTTCCCCAACCTTGGATTGCATAGGTAATCTTTTGGTCACATTTTTTGCTTCGTTCCGTATTTACAATCTCGGTATTTTTAATATGGCACAAATAGAATCAAATTCGACTTTCTTTAAAATGAATATCTAGGTGTTTCACTACAACTTACTAAAAATATCCACACTCTTTCCACTAAATTGGGATGCCAATTCTGCCATACATTAGATTCTCATACATATTGAGGCCTAGTTCTAGAATTTTCTCTCTGTTCCACTACTCTTTTTCTATTATAAATAATGCACTCCATTCCTAAGACTTTACTTCACAGCTATAAGCATTCTGAGCTGTAGTTAAAAAAATCCTGAGTCAGTAGAATCCTAAAGGATGACAGTGGACTATCCTGAATACAACCAGCCTGAGCCCTAATCACAGCTGCTGGTCCTAATGTGGATTCTTCGCTAGAGCACATTACAAGGAGTGCATTGAAATGGTTAATGTTTTCTTTTCCATTCTCTAGGAAAGAAGTACTAGACGTTCCCATTCACACTGGGCAGATAAGAATATACATTTAGAGTCTTGCCCCAGAGCAATGATAACTCTCCCACCTTCTGACATAATATTTTATGAAAGGATATGAACTTTCTGGATGATTCTCAAAACAAACATTAGACCATTATATTAGTAACATTATGTCAATCAGACCTACTGAGCAAGAAATGACAAGTGCACTAAGACCTTAATATGATGCATGCCCTCCCGAGGGTAGAAATAAATCCTGTGAAGATTCAGGGCCTGACACATTAAGTAACTATCTGGGACATGCTGAGATGCCCCCTCCAATATAAGTCTGACATTTGGCATCTCTCATCTCTTAAACAGAGAAGACAATGACAGGTAGACACCTTTGGATTCAGGAGGAAAAATATTCTATACTTAAAAATACTGCTTCAATCCATTTACAAGTGACATGGAAGGCTGCCAACCATTAGTCTAGATGTTGGATTTGGGAGGCATATCTCTTGAGCAGCTTAACTACCAGATGTGGGGAATTCGGGAGGAGGAAGCATGTCTATACTCCAGGAGAGGCATTCCAAGGTGAATATTTGTTAACTTATTTAAGTGCTTATTTAAGGGCTCTCAATAATGAATGTAAAATTTTTATACTTTGTATAAGTTCACTGACATCATCTTGGCTCTCAAAATCTGAGCCAGTGATGATGATGACAATGATGGTGATGATGAGTAACTTTATGCACCATCAGCAGTAAAATCTTCCTTCTCTCCTTATTTCCCTGTCCTAGACAGAATCTACTCTATAAAAGCAAAATATTAAAATTAACCGTTTCTCCAAGACAGGGTAAGCCACGCCCACTAGCCAATCAGAGCAGCTGTATGCAAATTAGCCCAGCCAACATGGCGGCTGCCACTCACGGACCTGAGTAAACAGCCCTTTCCATTGCGGCAGGAGCGAAAGTGAAGCTGCGCCCACTCAGCTCAGCTCCGATTAAACTGCCTCTAGCAAAACAC
>PVJC01012490.1:0-39604 GCA_004026665.1 Murina feae
TCCTCCCCTACCCCCCAGTGTCTTGTGTCCATTGGTTATGCTTATATGGATACATAAAAGTCCTTTGGTTGGTCTCTTTCCCCTCCCCACCAACCCTCCCCAGCCCTCCCGCTGTAGTTTGACAGTCTGTTTGATGCTGCTCTGCTTCTGTATCTGATCCTTGTTTATCAGTTTATAATGGTCTTTATTATCCATAGATGAGTGATGTCATGTGATATTTTTCTTTCACTGATTGGCTTATTTCACTTAGCATAATGCTCTCCAGTTCCATCCATGCAAACAGTCCACATTTCACGGATGGCAAAAAAGACGGAAACATTTGAAATGAACCAAAAGAAAACCCAGGTTTCCTGTTTTCTGAAAGACTATTCCAAAAATCCCTTGGACTTTTGGTAGGATTTAACCACCCTGCTCTCCTTCAGTGCCTGAACTTCCTTTCCCTGATCTAATTATTTCTGATTTCTTTTACTTTTAACGCCTGGCCCCAGTGTTTGAACTTGGGCTGTTTGAGCAACCCCCACCAGAGAGGGCTCAAGAAAGGGCTACACGTAGGAAAATGGGGCAGGTTCGTGGTTCACATTCATGCTCCAAGGAAAAGAGGGCTGGACTGAAGAAGCTGGGTCTTTAATATTTCTGATGAGTGTATCTTATTCAAGGATGACACATGTGAGGTATTGAGAACTAGATGATGATAGTGAGATTTGGGAAAACCCGAGTGAAGATTTTGATTTGGTTATGTCTGTTAGAGAATTTATCCTGGTTGGGCAACTTCTCTTTCCAATAGAATGCGCCTCTTTCATTCTGTTTATCTGTTTATCGTCGTTACAGACACGTTCAGGGCTGTCACCACCGCAGCAGGTTGGGGCCTGCCCACAGCTGATAGCAGATTTCCACTTGGAGGGTTGAGGGATGTGCTGACAGGAGGAGTTACCACATCTATTTAAAACCATCTTTCTGAGAACTTCCTGAGATGGCGGCCTCTCGGCCTCCTGGGTGTTGTGAAGGGCCATCTGTCTTTCTGCATTTAATCTTCCTTAGGCTGCGCTTCACAGAGAGGTCTCTGTGTGCTTTTCTTCACTGGCAAGAGCTGTAAATAAACTGCCCCGCTTCACCTGGCTCACCTGGAGGCTTCTATAAAAAAACTAGGCAGATGACAGAACCACGTTTCATTCCCCACCCACTGGGAGAGGAGGGATAACAAAATGAAAAGGGACATTTTACTTAGCTTTGTTATCTGGGTCTGGAGGCAGACAGTCCTGGCTCCTCAAGGAGTCATAGGGCCCTGTCTTTCTCCAGAGGCTATGATCCGTCTTCCTCTAAGGCACCCACACAGTGGAAAGGCTTTTGTTCATTGCACTGAAATTCCAGTCTAGAACTACAATCCTCACTTTACCTGCCACCTCAAAAGTGTCAGAATCTTTTGCAAGATTGAGTTCTCCAGTGCATGTTGTGCCTGAGGGCAATTGTCTGGTAAGTCAGAGGTTGCATGCATTACCAATGCTTTGCCCCTGGGAAGGGAGAGAGCTGCAGAGGCCTGGAAATTGCCCTGTGTCCTAATAGCACGGGTGGGTGGTGCACTGGCCTGAGTACATCCTGTCCCTCAGCTCATATATATGCATGGGCACCTCCCCTGCATGTCTTTGCAGTTCTGCAATTAGTTTCTGGCGGCTGGCTTCTATCCCACGTCATTGGTTTGTCTTTGCCATAAAATCGAACAAAGGATGAATGTAAAGAAAAGGGTTTGTCATTGCCCAAATCTTAAATAAGCAGGTATCATAATTCATCCATCTGACCCCAAATAATATCCCTCTCTCTTTAAATAAGGCATAGTGTTATCCAATTGCTGCTTAAATCGTTTTTGTTTTTTATTAGCCCACAAAGTAGAATTTTAGCACAATAGGCTCTGCACATATTAGAATGTACCTCTAATTACCAAAGAAAAAGAACCAGCCTTAAATAAAGAATGTGAGTTCTGTGTCAGGGCAGATTCCCAGGGTTTGCAATCACTGGGATGGGCTCTGAAGGGCATGCACCTTTATTATACTCAGCCAGGTGTCCTTTAGCCAGAGACCCTGCCATAGTCTCCTCTGCTTGCCCCATAACACCACCCAATTATTTGGGAGAAAGTTCTGTTCAACACAAAAGGATCTTTGGAGTTCTTCCTAACAGACTAGATCAGTGGTGTAAGGGCTGGTGGGGGAAGACAGGAGAAGGGGAGAATATTGGGTAGAATTCACTCTCCCTCTTGCCACAACCAGAGCAACTCAGCCTTTATTCCTCTGGCATTGCAGACTTTGAAGAAAGGCTGCTACAGCCAAAGTGGGTTGAAAATCACTGGACAGGACCAAAGGTTAACAGCCTGTTAGAGCTATGATTGCCTGTAGTTGCATTGGAAAAAGAGCTTGAGTATAGAATGACTCACTAACAAAGGGACCTTAAAGGTCTAGATTTTTTCCTTTTATCTAGACCTTTATATCTACTCATCACTCCAGAGAAATCAGAAACATGGTTTTGGAAAAACAAAAATGACACATTTTTGGATGAGAATAGTTTTTTTTTAAAAAAGGATTTAAAAATAGAATTATCAGTGCATTTTGAGCTACAGGTTTTGGGAGTCTTAGTCATTGGAGGTCAACTTCCAAATCAGAATTCAGAGTTAAAACAGTCGTCTGGCTAACCCACCACTTCCTGAAATCCAAGGATGGTAAAATCACCATCTCCTGGGGACATTTTTTAGTCTCTGTTAGAAAGTTTTTCCTTATTTGTCTCATTGTATCTTCAAGGAAGAACAGTGATCCGTATTCCACCTGACACTGTCTTAGACACTCTTCACTAACAATGCCATTTTTTTTTCTTCCAGATTAATCATTTCCACCCACTATTCTGCATAAACAGATATTAAAGATTCCCTGTATTCCCTGGTCACTGTCCTTCAAACTTGTTTCATTGGTAGGAAGGGAAGATGGAGTGGGTATGGGGAAAATTCAGGAGTCCAGTCTTGGTCATGCTTTAGTGCCTTGGTGTTATCAGGTGCCATGTTGGATATATGAGCCCAGAGCTCAGAGAACTAAGAGTTGGGCTGGATATGTTAATTTGGTAGCCATCAGCATATGAGAAAATAGATGAAGTAATTTAGAAGGAGCAATGTATTGGGAGAGAGGTCAAGGCCAAGAAGAAGGAGCCAGCAATACAGCCTCTTTCAATTTGTTCGCTTGTTTCTGGTTTAGTTTTTTAAAAATGCCATGACTCACACTGGATACCGTATTCCAGGGGTCATTGACCAGGTGTGTTGTGAGAGCCAGTGACTATAGTTTTCAATGCAGTCTGCTATTAAGTAAGTCTAAAAGTAATTTTTGACTGTTACTGTCCACAATTAAGTATCAATGGGGAGAGGATGCAGGCTTTGAGGAGCTCTGTAATTACATAATTTGGGGGCTCCTTTTAAGAAAAAAGAAAACAAAATTATTAATATACAATTAAGTTCAGGGCTTTTGGAGGCACCCATGCCAGTGAGGGGCCTTGAAGTTTAAGCTTCTGTAGCTTTATGATAAATCCATTTGACTGTCAAATGAAATCCCTGAGTCTTTTCTATGGATATTCTTGTTAAGCCATGCCTCCAAATCCTGCACTTTAGCCAGCTGGTTTATTGGACCTCACATTTATCCCTGTAGAACACCATCCTGTTACAGTTGACCTGGCCATCATCATCCTAATGCCCAAAGCTTTTGTAAATGTCTTAACTCTGCCATCCACATTTTGTCATGCCTCTCATTTTCATGCCATCACAGATTTGATAATCATGTCTTCATCTTTATCCAGGTGAATACACAACACAACATAACTGAGTCCTGAGGCAGCCAACCGTAGACCTCTTCTCAGGTTGACACTAAGCAGCACTGTACATATAGCTTCATACAAATCTACCTGATTTTGCTGTCACACTGTTCAGAAATCCTGTTAAATGTCTTGCAGAGATGTGCAGTCTACTGTATTTCCTCATTAGCCAAGCTAGTAACCTAATCAAAAAAGGAAATGTAGTTAGTAGGCCATGGCTTAGAAATTCAAATCGTATTTCATTAATATTATCTGCACTAAAGTAATTTATTTCCTCTATCTTCCTTCCTTTTCCAGTATGCCTGCATTTAATTAGAAAAAGAAATTGACAAAAAGACCATCTTTGCCCCGAGCAATATTTCTTCCAGTCATGTCTCTCGCCCAACTTTGTAAGAACAAGGGGAGGGTAGCAATCACTGTGCTTGAGAAGTATGAGCAGGCTCACATCACTTCTCAAGTGTCTACTCCAGGAAGACAGCATGTATTGAATTGACCAAGTTCAGTGCAGTTCAACAAACATCTGTTGAATCTGATGACATGCTGGGGAAACATAGATGACTATGATACAGAGAGATAGCAGATAGATGTATTTCCTTTTATTCAGGAACTTTTCGTATATTTGGCTATAATAGCGCCATTTACTTTGCTAATTTCTGATCTCTTAGAAGCCTCAGTTTCCTAGTCTAAGACCTCTTCACAAGTTCCCTTGCCCCTGCTCGCTTGTTGGATCCTCCTTATTGCTCTCATCTGATAGTTGACTGAGTGTTGATTGAGTGCCACTTTGGGCTGGACACTTGTAAGACCCAACCTTTGCCCTTGAGGTGCTTGGCCTATAGGGTGTATTTTGGAGTAGAGGCCTGGGGGCTGCTTAGAAGGAAGCAGGAAGTTCATTTCCTCTGTGTAGTTCCAAGTCTGTAGTATAAGCACGTCAAACTCATGGCCTGCGGGCCGCATGCCTTGTTTATTTGGCCCGAGATAGCCTTTGAGTTTGACACGCTTGCTGTACTAGTTGTTCCTTTTTACCTATTCCATTCATCTCTACTTCTTGAAGGGCTCTCTCTATCTCAGTCTCTGCATTCTTGTTTCATCCTGCCACTGCTTCTTCCGAGAGATGGGTTTTTCCCTCTCTGAAAAGAAACTTGTCCAGCAATGCTGACTTTTTTTTTTTTTTTGGTTTCTCCCATAAATCATAGTTTCCCATTCACCAGCATCTTTGCTGTTTTTCATTGCTCTCAACTTCCTCAGAATCCTCTGCACCTTGCTTTCTTTTGGGGTCATTTCCTTCATTTTATAGGCTATCTGGATAGAGGCGAAAAGATGGAGGTGGAGAGGTATTCCTCGCCTCTTTTTACCTACTCTTTGAACTTGGTGATTACAAGTCTTATAAAAAGAGCTAGTGATTGAATACCTCCTGTACACAGCAGGGTCAAACCCTTGGACTGCCACACCCTTCAGTTAGGGTGGAATTTCAAAAATTAAAATAGACAAGAATTTAAAATTTCACTGTTAAAGAATCAGCAGTTGGAAAAAATGAGTTAGCATTTGAGTTAGCCTAGATTTCTCCTCTAAAATGTATTATAAAACATGAATAGTTTGCATATGCTTTGTGTGAAATTTAGATTTGAGAGACTCCAAATTATGTTATAGTGGTGGCGATGAAGGTTTATGCTAATTATTGTACAAGAAACATTATGTAGTGTTCATGTTTACTTTGGCCAAAAAATAATTTGAGCAACAATTACCCAGGATGGTTACCTTTGACTTTTTCAGTTTTCTTAGGTTCCAAAATAATTGATTCCTATCCTTTTTATAGGAGATGGTCAAATCAGAGGAAACGGCAAAATCAAAGATTTATTATTTTGCTATTTTGAGATTCTTCGTGTGAAATGTGGGACAAATAGATGTAACAAAACAAAAATGGCTATTTTACTGCAATCTTGGGTAGAAAAAATCAGATTCTATAAATTACTCTATGCACGTACACTAGTAGCCTCAAATATTGGTATCCAGAAGGTTGTATGAGACAGAGGAATTCACTCTAAAACTGGAAGGTGAGAGTTCAGACCTGCTGGCTCAGGGATGCCTGGACCACATGGAATCTTTGCTTTGCCCTTCACAATTTACCTTCAAGGTAAAGAGCTCTTTTTGAATCTCTGGGCTGACTTACGAGCTTTGCTGTAGCCAAAAGAAGACCAGAGTTTATGGCATGATTCTCCCTTACTACTTATAAGCTAAGACCATGAAACATATGGCCATAGTATGGAGTGAAACAAAATAGCACCTTCAATGAACCGCCATCTATGTTTGGTCACAATTTGCTCTTCTGCACTCCTGTCCTATGGGAAGCATTAAACAATGTATTAAAAAAAATGTTTGAGCCCCCAATTTTTTTTCTGGTTATGTTCAACTATTTCTTTTCTTAAAATAATATTTTTAAATTCCTCTTTGCACTCAGTATGATTCTGTATTAGTTTCAGATGTACAGCGTAGTGGTTAGATAATCATACACTTTTCAAAGTGTCCCCTTCCTCCCAGTACCCGCCTGGCACCATACATGGTTATTATGATATTGTTGACTATATCCCCTCTGCTGCACTTTATTTACATCCCTGTGACTATTTCGTAACTATGAATTTGCACTTCTTAGTCCTTTCACCTTTTTGAGCCACATGTGACCTTAGCCACTCATGCCCAGCTTGCGGTGAGGGGAACGGGAGTTGTGAGAGAGTAGAATGTCTCACTTCAGGCTCAAACATGAGTGAATGGAGGTAAATGGGGATGCTTGCTTGTATAATGGCCAAGCTGCTTTCATAATTATGGCTTCAATGAAAGTATTTATATTTGTAGAGAATTTGCTGTATGAACCACTGATATTTTAAATAGTGTGAACTGATGCTAGGACCAATACTTTTTTGTAATAACGAGCAATCCATAACTTCCTTGTCTCCTAAGGGGGCGGAGGGGAAGAAAGCGTACCAAACTTTTTTCTTTTGCACCTACGAAGTTCTAAAAGTAGACAACAATAAGTGAACCAAAACTAAATTCAATCAGGTTATCAATCAGGCCTTTTGCCAGGCCCAGTGGAATAAAAGAAAATATTTTATATCAGTGGTGAAATGACTCACATAGCCTTCCCCACATATATATACTTCAGAGAGGAAGGGAGAGACTGTGTGATATCAAAGTATTTCATAACCGCTATAGCACAGGCCTTGATCTTCCAGATGGTCACTGGTCTTAGAACTGGACCAGATTTATGGAATTCTCCTGCTGCACAAGAAAGATTATGCAGAGGTGTTCTGGGAGGTGGTTGAGGCCTAAGGGAGCAGTGTGTGCGGTGGTCAGGAGGGAGGCTGTTCACCTACCATTGTGAAACTATTTCAGAATTTAAGCAACCAGCATCCCTGAAGTCAGTCCTTGGTGCATCCAATGATCCTATAATATCTTAGTAATACACGGAGATGGTGGATCAGGGATAACATTCACTTAAACCCTTTTTTTTCTTTGTTTATTTTTTAAATCCCAGATTGGGGAATTACTGAGTACCACCCATCCTGCCAACAAAGCTAGTTTAACCCTCTTCTGTCCCGAAGAAGGGGACTGGAAGAACTCCAACCTTGACAGACACAATCTCCAAGACTTCATCAATATTAAACTCAACTCAGCTTCTATATTGCCAGAAATGGAAGGACTTTCCGAGTTCACCGAGTATCTCTCAGAGTCAGTGGAAGTCCCATCCCCCTTTGATATCCTGGAACCCCCCACATCGGGTGGATTTCTGAAGCTCTCCAAGCCCTGTTGCTACATTTTTCCAGGAGGGAGGGGTGATTCTGCCTTGTTTGCAGTGAATGGGTTCAATATGCTCATCAATGGAGGGTCAGAAAGAAAATCCTGCTTCTGGAAGCTCATCCGACACTTGGACCGAGTAGACTCCATCCTGCTCACCCACATTGGGGACGACAATTTGCCTGGAATAAACAGCATGCTGCAGCGGAAAATCGCAGAGCTTGAGGAAGAACAGTCCCAAGGCTCTACCACCAATAGTGACTGGATGAAAAACCTCATCTCCCCTGACTTAGGAGTTGTATTTCTCAATGTCCCAGAAAATCTGAAAAACCCAGAGCCAAACATCAAGATGAAGAGAAGCATAGAAGAAGCTTGCTTCACTCTGCAGTATCTAAACAAATTGTCCATGAAACCAGAACCTCTGTTCAGAAGTGTAGGCAACACCATTGATCCTGTCATTCTTTTCCAAAAAATGGGAGTTGGTAAACTTGAGATGTATGTGCTTAACCCAGTCAAGAGCAGCAAGGAAATGCAGTATTTTATGCAGCAGTGGACTGGCACCAACAAAGACAAGGCTGAATTTATGCTTCCTAATGGTCAAGAAATAGATATCCCAATTTCCTACTTAACCTCCGTCTCATCTTTGATCGTATGGCATCCAGCAAACCCTGCAGAGAAAATCATCCGAGTCCTGTTTCCTGGAAACAGCACCCAATATAATATTCTGGAGGGACTGGAAAAGCTCAAACATTTAGACTTCCTGAAACAGCCACTGGCAACCCAGAAGGATCTAAGCGGCCAGGTGGCTGCTCCTGCTGTGAAACAAGTAAAACCGAAACAGAGGGCTGATAGCCGAGAAAGTCTGAAGCCAGCCACGAAACCACCTGCCAGCAAATCTGTGCGAAAGGAGTCTAAAGAAGAAGCTCCTGAGGTCACAAAAGCAAATCACGTGGAAAAGCCACCCAAGATTGAAAGCAAAGATAAGGTAACAGTGAAAAAAGACAAGCCAGTAAAGACAGAGACCAAACCTCCAGGGACCGAAAAGGAGGTGCCCAGCAAAGAAGAGCAGCCTCTGGTGAAAGCTGAGGTGGCTGAAAAGCAAGCCACAGATGTCAAACCCAAAGTCACCAAGGAGAAGGTAGTGAAAAAGGAAACAAAAGTCAAGTCTGAAGAAAAGAAAGAGGAGAAGGAAAAGCCAAAGAAAGAGGTGACTAAAAAGGAGGACAAAACACCTATCAAGAAGGAGGAAAAACCGAAAAAGGAAGAAGTGAAAAAGGAAGTAAAAAAAGAAATCAAGAAAGAAGAGAAAAAAGAACCCAAGAAAGAGGTTAAGAAGGAAACACCTCTGAAGGAAGCCAAGAAGGAAGCCAAGAAGGAAGACAAGAAGGAAATGAAAAAGGAAGAAAAGGAACCCAAAAAAGAAATTAAGAAACTTCCTAAAGATGTAAAGAAATCATCTACTCCTCTATCCGAAGCAAAGAAACCAGCTGCATTAAAACCAAAAGTACCCAAGAAGGAAGAATCTGCCAAGAAAGATTCTCTTGCTGCCGGGAAGCCAAAGGAGAAGGGGAAAATTAAAGTCATTAAGAAGGAAGGCAAGACAGCAGAGGCTGCAGCGGCAGCCATTGGCACTGTGGCCACTGCAGCGGCTGTGGTGGCAGCAGCTGGAATAGCAGCCACTGGCCCTGCCAAAGAACTGGAAGCTGAGAGGTCCCTTATGTCATCCCCTGAGGATCTAACCAAGGACTTTGAAGAACTAAAGGCTGAAGAGGTCAATGTAGCAAAAGATATCAAGCCTCAGCTGGAGCTGATTGAAGATGAAGAGAAACTGAAGGCAACTGAGCCAGTCGAAGCCTATGTCATTCAAAAAGAGACAGAAGTCATCAAAGGTTCTGCCGAGTCCCCTGATGAGGGAATCACCACCACCGAAGGGGAGGGTGAATGTGAGCAAACACCAGAGGAGCTGGAGCCAGTTGAGAAGCGAGGGGTGGAGGACATCGAAAAATTTGAAGACGAAGGAGCTGGTTTTGAAGAATCTTCAGAGACTGGAGACTATGAAGAGAAGGCAGAAACTGAAGAGGCTGAGGAGCCAGAAGAGGATGGTGAAGAAAATGTGTGTGTGAGCACCTCCAAGCACAGCCTCATGGAGGAGGAGGAAAGTGCCAAGGCTGAGGCAGATGCACACATCAAGGAGAAGAGGGAGTCTGTGACCAGCGGTGATGACCGAGCAGAAGAAGACATGGATGAGGCAGTGGAGAAAGGAGAAGCTGAACAATCTGAGGAGGAGGATGAGGAGGAGGACAAAGCTGAGGATGCCAGAGAGGAAGAATACGAGCCTGAAAAAGCTGAAGCTGAAGATTATGTGATGGCCGTAGTTGACAAGGCTGCAGAGGCTAGTGGTGCTGAGGATCAATATGGGTTCCTTACCCCTTCAGCCAAGCAACAGGGAGCCCAGTCTCCTGCCCAGGAACCTGCATCTACAATTCAGGACGAGACTTTACCTGGAGGCTCGGAAAGTGAGGCCACTGCCTCTGATGAGGAGAATCGAGAAGACCAGCCTGAAGAATTCACTGCCACCTCTGGCTACACTCAGTCTACCATTGAGATATCCAGTGAGCCCACCCCAATGGATGAGATGTCTACTCCTCGAGACGTGATGAGTGATGAGACCAACAATGAGGAGACAGAATCCCCATCTCAAGAATTTGTAAATGTCACCAAATATGAGTCTTTGCTGTATTCTCAGGAATACACCAAACCTGCTGTCACTTCACTCAATGGGTTATCTGAAGGGTCAAAAACAGATGCCACTGATGGGAAAGATTATAATGCTTCAGCCTCCACGATCTCACCACCTTCATCCATGGAGGAGGACAAATTTAGCAAATCTGTTCTACGTGATGCTTACTGTGCTGAAGAGAAAGACAGGAAAGCCACGTTGGAGATCAAAGATACCATCTCAGCAGTTTCACATGAAAAACTTAGTCCATCCAAGAGCCCATCCCTGAGCCCGTCTCCACCATCACCCCTAGAAAAGACCCCCCTGGGTGAACGTAGTGTGAACTTTTCTCTGACACCCAATGAGATTAAGGTCTCAGTAAAGACAAAAGCAGTCCCAGTGTCTCCTGAAGTGACCCAAGAAGTAGCTGAAGAACATTGTGCTAGTCCCGAGGATAAGACCCTGGAAGTGGTGTCTCCATCTCAGTCTGTGACTGGCAGTGCTGGCCACACACCTTACTACCAATCTCCAACTGACGAGAAAACCAGTCACCTCCCCACGGAAGTCATTGAAAAATCGTCAGCAGTTCCAGTGAGCTTTGAATTCAATGAAGCCAGAGATGAGAATGAAAGGGCTTCCATAAGCCCCATGGATGAACCTGTTCCTGACTCAGAGTCTCCTATTGAAAAAGTTTTGTCTCCTTTACGGAGCCCTCCCCTAATTGGATCCGAGTCTGCATATGAAAGTTTTCTGAGTGCTGATCACAAGGCTTCTAGTAGATATACTGAAAGCCCCTTTGAAGGAAAGAATGGAAAACAAGGCTTTCCAGACCAAATAAGTCCAGTTTCTGACATGACTTCCACTGGTCTCTTCCAAGACAAACAGCAAGGGAAAAGCACAGACTTTATACCAATAAAGGAAGACTTTGGTCAACAAAAGAAAACTGACAATGTTGAAACCATGAGCTCTCAATCAGGACTGGCTTTAGATGAAAGGAAGTTAGGAGGAGATGTTTCTCCTACACAAATAGATGTCAGTCAGTTTGGATCTTTTAAAGAAGACACTAAGATGTCCATTTCTGAAGGTACTGTTTCAGACAAGTCAGCTACTCCTGTTGATGAAGGTGTAGCGGAAGACACATACTCTCATATGGAGGGTGTGGCCTCAGTCTCCACAGCTTCCGTGGCTACAAGCTCATTTCCAGAGCCAACAACAGATGACGTGTCTCCCTCTTTGCATGCTGAGGTTGGTTCCCCCCATTCCACAGAGGTAGATGACTCCCTTTCCGTGTCTGTTGTGCAAACACCTACCACTTTTCAGGAAACAGAAATGTCTCCATCTAAAGAAGAATGCCCAAGGCCAATGTCAATTTCTCCACCAGACTTTTCCCCTAAAACAGCCAAATCCAGGACACCAGTTCAAGAGCATAGGTCCGAACAATCCTCGATGTCTATTGAATTTGGTCAAGAATCTCCTGAGCACTCCCTTGCTATGGACTTTAGTCGACAGTCTCCAGATCACCCTACAATGGGTGCGAGTGTGCTTCACATCACTGAAAACGGGCCAACTGAGGTGGACTACAGTCCTTCTGACATGCAGGACTCTAGTTTATCACATAAGATGGCACCAATGGAGGAGCCATCCTATACCCAAGATAATGATCTTTCAGAGCTCATCTCTGTATCTCAGGTCGAGGCCTCCCCATCCACCTCTTCTGCACATACCCCTTCTCAGATAGCCTCTCCTCTCCAAGAAGATACTCTATCAGATGTTATTCCTCCCAGAGATATATCCTTATATGCCTCACTCACCTCTGAAAGAGTGCGAAATCTGGAGGGAGAGACATTGTCTCCAAAATCTGATATCTCTCCACTTACCCCAAGAGAGTCCTCTCCTTTATATTCACCTAGTTTTTCAGATTCTACCTCTGCAGTCAAAGAGAACATAGAAGCTTATGACACTTCTGCTCCTCCATCAATGGAAGCAACATCCACAGAGCCCTATGGCTTCCGTGCCTCGATGCTATTTGATACGATGCAACGCCATCTAGCCTTGAATAGAGATTTGACCACATCTAGTGTGGAGAAGGACAATGGAGGGAAGACACCTGGTGACTTCAGCTATGCCTACCAGAAGCCTGAGAAAACAAGTAGTTCCCCAGATAAAGAAGGTTACCCCTACGAGTCTTATGAGAAACCCACCCGAACCCCAGATAAGGGTGGCTATTATTATGAGAAGACAGAGAGAACCACTAAAGCCCCAAGTGACAGTGGCTATTCCTATGAGACCATTGAGAAAACCACCAAGACTCCTGAAGATGGTGGCTATGCCTATGAAATTACTGAAAAGACCACACGGGCCCCCGAAGAGGGTGGGTACTCATATGAGATAAGTGAGAAGACAACAAGAACCCCTGAATTGAGTGGGTATAGCTACGAAAAGACTGAGAGGTCTAGTAGACTGCTGGATGACATCAGCAATGGCTATGATGACTCTGAAGATGGTGGCAACACACCTGGAGATTCCAGCTACTCTTATGAGACCACTGAGAAAATTTCCAGTTTCCCTGAGTCTGAAAGTTATTCCTATGAGACATCTACAAAAACTACACGAACCCCTGATGCTTCCACATATTGTTATGAGACTTCAGAGAAAATCACTAGAACCCCCCACGGGAATACATATTCCTATGAGACTTCAGACCAGAGCTACACTACGGAAAAGAAGTCCCCCGCAGAGGCTCGCCAGGATGTTGACTTATGCCTTGTGTCCTCCTGTGAATACAAACATCCCAAGACAGAGCTGTCACCCTCCTTCATTAATCCCAATCCTCTCGAGTGGTTTGCCAGTGAAGAGCCAACTGAGGAATCCGAGAGGCCCCTGACCCAATCAGGGGGGGCCCCGCCGCCTCCAGGAGGAAAGCCACAGGGGCGACAATGTGATGAAACCCCTCCCACCTCAGTCAGTGAGTCGGCCCCATCTCAGACTGACTCTGATGTCCCGCCAGAGACTGAAGAGTGCCCCTCCATCACAGCTGATGCAAATATTGACTCTGAAGATGAATCAGAAACCATCCCCACAGACAAAACAGTCACATACAAACACATGGACCCACCTCCAGCCCCCATGCAGGACCGCAGCCCTTCTCCACGCCACCCTGATGTGTCCATGATGGACCCAGAGGCCTTGGCCAATGAGCAGAACCTGGGCAAAGCTCTGAAGAAAGACCTGAAAGAGAAGACCAAAACCAAAAAGCCAGGTACAAAGACCAAGTCATCTTCCCCTGTCAAAAAGAGTGATGGGAAGTCCAAGCCCTCTGCAGCTTCACCCAAACCAGGGGGCTTGAAAGAATCCTCAGATAAGGTGTCCCGAGTGGCTTCTCCTAAGAAGAAGGAATCGGTGGAAAAAGCAACAAAACCCACCACCACACCTGAGGTCAAAGCTGCACGCGGGGAAGAAAAAGACAAGGAGACCAAGAATGCCGCCAACGCCTCTGCATCCAAATCAGTCAAGACTGCAACTGCAGGTAGGTGGAAGGTGCTGGCACCCACAGCTCTCCCACTTTCAACTGGAGCCTGTGGCTCTCCATTTGGCCTTGTACTGGGAAGATGAGAGAGCACAACTGGGTGCTCTCCCTTCCCTTTACTATCTCTTCTGCCTAAAGGTATCGATCTCAGCCCAGTGTTGTCCGAAATCTTGGGGACAGCTCAGTAGATGGCCCAGAGTAGCTCATTCTGCAACACAGCAACTGCAGCTTTGTTCTAAGTCTTCAGAACCAAGGCAGTGTTTCGGGCTCTTTTGGAAGACGTTATTGGCCATGGCTTCAGCCATGCTGGCCCCGGAATGAAGCTCAGGTGAAAGACTTCTCCAAGGCTTAGGGAGAGTTCCAAGGCAACCTTGGAATGTCCACTATAGGCCCAAGATTTAGATTTAACATTTTTAATTAAAACGAAAATCACCAAGCTAGAGCTACATCCCCATTGAAGGCAATGCTCTGTCTTCTTATTGGCCATCCAATACCATAATTTCAGTCAGCCAGTGGGTATTCTGAACAAATTGAGAGAAGAGCATCAAAGGCTCTTCTTATGCCCCCCTTTCCCCACAGTCTTGCTAACTGAGACTCAGAATTCGATTTTGGATTAAATTGCACATGGCAGGAGCAATATGCCTGACTTCTGATCATTCATGTTTTGTCCCAATTATCAGATTTTTCAAGTTCTCAGCAATACCTGGGTTTTTGATGGAACAAGTCTCAGATGGCTTCATTTTTGTTGCATGAAAATACTTTTCCAACAGATGTCTAAAAAAGACAAAATTACGCCATTAATTGATTTTTAAAACAAACCTGGGTAAACTTCTGTCAGTTCCCTTAGTTTGTGCTTCTGTATGAGTGACATTCGTTTGGTGTTGATGGTAGCGATTTAGTGTGCAAGGGGACATTGTAGGCATTTTTCAAAAATATATATTTTTTATTGATTTCAGAGAGGAAGGGAGAGGGAGAGAGAGATTGAAACGTTAATGATGAGAGAGAATCATTGATCAGCTGCCTCCTGCATGCCCCCTACTGGGGATTGAGCCTGCAACCCAGGCATGTGCCTTGACTGGAATCGAACCTGGGACCCTTCAGTGTGCAGGTCGATGCTCTACCCATTGAGCCAAACCAGCGAGGGCCAGGCATTTTTAATTATTAAAAAAGCTGTACCTCACACACTTCTGCTATAAGTCAGCGTGTTTGGGAGACCTACACGTGGATATCTGAGGGCTTCCAGCTCAGATTCACTAAAATGAGTCAGTGTATCTAGATATCAGCTTGGCTGATTCTCACCACTCCCCCAAACCCTTAAAAATAAAACTGGGCAGTTGATGGAATTCACTGGTGATTTTGACTCTGGGTGACCGTCTTTAAACATCCTATGGAGAAAGGAAATAGGATTAAATATGTTTAATGACTTAGCAGTGGTCTCGAACCAGCTGCACATTAGAATTATCTGGGCTGCTTTTAAAAGATGATGGTGCCCAAGCCTCCACCCCAGCTCCCTTAAGTTAGACTCTGGGATGTGGGACCTGGGCATCAGTATTAAGCATCAAGTACTAATAAGTATTAGTTGATTCTAATTATGCAACCAGGGTGAGGAATCACTGTCTTAGAATGCTAGTTCTATTAATGTTTCAAAAAGTTTAAACCTTCTAACTAGAACAAGTCAGGAAGCCAGCTTACCTAACAAGATGCCAAGAAACTCTGGGGTTAATTTGAATCTTCACTTTGCCCAGGCTTTTTTGACTTTAGACTGGGAATTCTGGCAACCAGATACCCCTTTCACCAGTTTGGTATGTCCTGATTGGCTAGAGAAAGCCTAGTCTTTCTGAACCCTTCCCCCACCTTGTTTAGGGAGAAGTGTCTCACTTTTGAGAGTATTGTGCTAAGGAAAGTGACCTTTCAACAGTTTATGAATGAAGTTGAGGTGCTGAGGGTCTTGGAAGTCATACAAAGTTAAGATCTAAACCAGTTTCTAGGTCAAATGTTAGGGTATAATATTCAGCTATGGGCATTGCTTTCAAATGAGTTCCTAACATGGATTACTAACATTGCTTAAATGTGGTTACCAAATGCAGATTAAAATGGTTAAATTCCAAGGCTAAAATGCCCTCTACCAGAGAGAGGGAAACGCCCAGTCTCCCTTTGCATTTCCTATGGACCTTCTTGTGGATAAGTAGGGGAGGTGTCCTGGACCTGGGGGTGTCTTCGCATTCCTGTGACCCTGGCTTTCTCTTTGTTTATTTGCCAAAGGACCAGGGACCACCAAGACAACCAAACCCTCAGCTGTGCCTCCAGGCCCGCCCGTGTACTTGGACCTGTGCTATATTCCTAACCACAGCAATAGTAAGAATGTTGATGTCGAATTTTTTAAGAGAGTGAGATCGTCCTACTACGTGGTGAGTGGGAATGACCCTGCTGCCGAGGAGCCCAGCCGGGCTGTCCTGGATGCCCTGTTGGAAGGGAAGGCCCAGTGGGGCAGCAACATGCAGGTAAGAGCTCCAGGAGAGTGTCTGCACAGCCCGTGGAGCTGTGTCCAGAGGCAGAGGGAAGGAGTTGTGTGTAGGAGGCATTGTTGTGATTTTGGATCCATGTGTAGTGCTCACTGTTCTGTCACATGTGAAATATCCTGAGGACAGAGTGGATTTCACACCCAGAAGATAGTCTAAAATATTACCCTTGGTACCAGTAACAACCATGTCCTGGGAGCAAAGCCACTTTCCCACCCTAAGGCAAGCATGATTTATTTGCTTGCCAAATGGGCCCAAGATTACTTGTCCTTCCTGCTAATAAATCAAGGGTAAGTGTGCGTGAATCACAGTGGTCATAGTTTCGTGTGAGAATTGCCAAGGAATTATCTGTACTCTCTTGTGTTTCATGAATAGGCCAAAGCTAGCAGTGTGGCCAAGTAGAAAAGTAGCTGTCCATGTGAAATTCTACAGGAGGGGCATTGCTAAAGACGGTCCCCAACAGGATATTCCCACCTCCCAAACATGACTGGTCACGGACCACTCTATTATTTTGGCTGTGATCTTTGCTTATCTAAGTTTTACCTGAGTGCAAAGTCACCTAGGAAACTGTATTTGCATAATAGTAAGTAGATTTGTTAGTTAATCATACGAAATCTCATGAGAAGCACCAGTGGCCTCTTAGTGAATTCTGGATGGAATTTTTACTATTCAACGCCCCCCCCCCCCCCCCCGCCATGCCGCTCCTCTATCACTCCCCCCATCCCCCACAAATTAAAGATACAAATTTTTGTTCTCAGGACAAAATGTTAGTTACACACAGCAGAAAGCTTTGAGCTGCAATAATAACCAAAGCTCCTTGCATTAAATATGCATTGTCCTTGATGCAAAATTCACCAAGTGTTGTAAAGGAAATATAGAAATTCCTCCTTAATGGAAGCACTTTTTCTTAACACTAAAGAACTGAGAAATTGATGATGAATATAGATGAACCAATTGACTGGTTATTAGTTGCGTTTGGTTCCAGTCTTCAACTTCCCCCCAAAATCTTGATATTTTCTTGCAGCTTAATTCTGGTTCATAGAAAATGTAAGTTGAAGAAAATACTTTGCATTTCTTGAGGAATATATAAAAATTTCCTTTCTTTACCCTTCTTCTCTCTAATTAATTAATACCTTATTGTTGTTCTATTTTTAAAAAATCTGATTTCCAGCTCTGCCCTCAAGCAATTATTTTGCTTTCTCCCTGCAGGTGACCCTGATCCCAACTCATGACTCCGAGGTGATGAGGGAATGGTACCAAGAGACCCATGAGAAACAGCAAGACCTCAATATCATGGTTCTAGCAAGCAGCAGCACCGTGGTTATGCAAGATGAATCCTTCCCCGCATGCAAGATCGAACTGTAAAGACCAAGGCCAGCCACACCACAGGATTTGAACTTTGTTTCCAGAAATTCTTCAGTTTGAAACTACTTTTTCTAAAAAGTCAATTCATCTAAATAAGTCACTGAACTGTTACCTGCCAAACGCTATGCTGTGTCATGGTGGTGCAAGTCACTGTATTTCTCAGTTTTTGCTGATTGCTAAGGGAAATAACAGTATTCCCACAATAGGGTTCAAGTTACTGCAAAATAACCTACCCTAGTTATTCTCTGCTGAACATTTGGAATTCACACACTAGCAAACTCAACTGACTTCTGCTAGGTAGAGGCATTTGTCTTAGAGAGAGAGAAGAAAGCAAGAGAAAGAGAGAGGAAGAGAGAGAGAATGCGGGAGAGAGACAGAATGAGAAAGAAAAAGAATGCAAGGGAAGGAGATATGGAAGAGAGGGCTGGTGAGATACCCAGAGAGGAAAAGGGAGAACAGGGTGGGGTAAGGAAGAGAAAATAACCAATAATTTGGTCTGCATTTTCTTAGGCAGTTTATATTCTGTAGTCTATATATGCAAAGTTTGCAACTTATGTCAGTCTGAGTCATCAAAAAGGGTCTTAATTTTCTAAAGCAAGCTGGCAGGAAGAACACAAAAAGAGCAAAACTTGTTACGAGGGCATGTGAGATTTTCATGCTTTAAGCTCCTTCAGTTTGAAGGCTGCACACTGACATAACGTAGTGAGTGTAGATTGGACACACTTTGAACTCCATTCGGAACTCTGACTCTTCCAGCACACGAGTAGATTGGTCTAAGGCATGCTCCCAGCATCTGTGTACCCAGTTAGTCCACTCTGAGTCAATGAACCTGCATGCAGAAACAACCAACTCCACCCCAATGAACAAGCAAATACCAAAGCAGTTGGGAGTACATACGGTAGACAATTTGCCTTAGAAAGTGACTTGAATGTACAAAGATACTTGATGCACTTACTATTTTTTAATGCGAGACAGCAAGTTTATAAAACATCCATGTAGGATTATAGCTACTCCAGTCACAGGAGCATGCATGTGCGGGTGTGGGGGTAGTAGAAGCCAATCTGATTGGTGCAGCAGTTTGATGCTGAGTCATGCGTGTGGTTTACCACCTCAGTGCCCCTGTGGCCCCTCAGCCAAACACGTTGAGCCTTTAATAGCTTCTTTACTACTGCAAGTTGACGATTGAAGTGGCTTCTATGATCAGAACTGGGAAAACTGAATCATATGGTGGAAGAGGTTTCCAGCAAGTGTACAGTATTTACCTTCCTTTGTCTTACATTGGCTTTTTTTTTTCATTTTTTTGTTAATTATGGGAACAAGTGTACAGAAGATTTTTTTTTTCTTTCTTTCTTTTTTTTTTTTTTAGCTATGTCAGGACCTTTCATAGAACTTTTTAACAAATGTTTTCATTTGCAGGAAAATGCAAAGAAAGATTTCAATTGACAGTTTTTTTTGTTTTTTTTTAAGTGTTTCGTAAAACAAGATGAATAATGTTTTTTGAAGTTCTGGTGAGATTGAAGTCTGATGTTGCAGTGATAATATTTATTAAAACCCATAACTGCCAGGAAGTGATCCCTCCCAGCCTGCTTCCCATAACATAAAAATCTGAGTATGTGCTGTTTGAGAGGGGGAGAGTGGTGTGGTAGGCCACTTTTCCAGGCTTCTACATCACCCAGTGATATCCTACATTCTTCTTTCAAGATCTTCAACCATGAGGTAAAAGAGCCAAGACAAGTTCAAAGAACCCTAGCGAAAATTTGCTTTGGGATTTCTTTTCTGGAAAAAATAAATAAAAAAGAAACAATAATTGAAAACAAATGAATTCCCAACTCCTACTGTTCATCGTGTAGAGTTCAGAGATCATTCCCATCATTGAACTGTGAGTCTGGGAAGCCAGATCATGATTCAAACTGTCAGGTTTCGGCCGACAGATCCATCGCCCGGTGTTCTGGTGTGGCAAACTTCTCAGTGACGACTGTGCTGTGCTCTGTCATGTGGCGTTTCCGCAGATTCTGAGATCTACGGACTAGTGAACAATGACCTCATTTTATTTATTTCAAAAGTAACATTTTAGTTTATTTCTTGTCTGATAAGTGTATGTTTTGCACTAACTACTATGAGGGTTTAAACAGTGCTTCTTCAGGGTCCCTTCACTGTGGACCTATGCAGTCTACTTAATGCTGTGAATTACATTTTCAAATGTTTAATTTTTTTAAGAAAAATTAATATTCTATTTTTTTTAGGTTTCTCTAGAAATGCAGCTTTTATTTATTACTCCATTTTTCCCCCAAGTCCTTAATAACAACAACATTAGGGTACAAAAAATTACTGCACGATGGAAAATTCATTGTGACAAAAATGAATTTAATTGAGCATAAACTCATCTGCTTCAAACTTATTTAATGAGACAACCTAAGATACCCAAGACAATTATTTAATGATTGGGGGTTGCGTTAGCCCACATAATGCATGGGAACAGGAATAGAGTCCCAGCCTTCTTGCCAAATCCAGACCTCTGGTTGACTTTTCTTTGATAGAAGATGGAAGTATTCTCCAATTTCTCAAACTAAATTTATTTAACATGTACATTATTTTGCTTTTAAAACACACAAACATTTTAGGAGAATTATAACCAGTTTTCAATTATAATGATTCTATCCCACTCCTTTTTTTTTGGGGGGGGGTGTGGATTTAAGGGAAACATATACAAGCTGGTCTTTGTAAAAATACACAGCTGGTCTTTTTCCTATGAAATATCAGTACCTTTCTCCATTCATTGTTCTCAGTGATGACCACAGAGCCCAAGTATACCAGGAAAACCAATGTTTGCATTACAGGTTGCTCCTGTCCTTCCATAAAACTTCTCTACCTGGGTGACTAACCTAATTTTGCTGATTCCATAAATACACAATTAGTTTAATATGAGCCATCACAATGTACCATGTACATTCATGGTGAGAGCTAAAAATGGACACAGACTTCTAGGAGCTGTATTCATGCCGGTTACTTGATCCAATTGTGTAGATGGGATAGTGGAGTGGAAGGAATTTACACTCTTTAAGTGTGATGGGATTCCATCGAGCTAGCACTCATGATCATGACCTTTTTGGTAGTATTCTTAAGCAAAATTCTACAGAGACTAAATGTTAGAGATGACCCTCCATTTTCAATTTTAACTAATTCTATCCCCTTTCTCAAAACCCAACCCTCGTGCATGCTTTCTCAGCCTTGTGGGACTGGATACAATGACTGACCCCCGCCTCCCCAAACACCATTTTCCATGGAGTTAAAAAAAATTTTTTTCTTAACCTTACATATCATAGTGAATGGTTTCCCCAGTGTATATGAATGTTTTAAGTGTCTCCAATAGCTTATGTAGTTTAGAAGCTTTTCAACAGTCATTTAATAAGATTAAATCATTTGCTAATTGGAAATTTTACCACCTTCCATTGTTCCTGTATTACCAAATTTCAGCTCTCGGGAGCTGCTCTATGATTCTGAATTGCTTTTCTTGCTTCTCTTAGTCACCTGTCTGTCACAGGAGGTTCTTGCTCAGTGATGACATTGTGAGTTAGGTTTAATAACCTTATTTTTTTGCGCTTCAGATGTAGAAGATCCTGCTTCCATTTGAAAGGAACTATAAGCTTTTCTCTTCTAACCAACTGAACAACACACCAAAAGCAGCCTAAGGATGAGCATTTCTTTGAAAGCAATTAGGTTATTCACCTGGTATTAAAATGATTTACTATTTTTAAAAAATCTGTGACTTTCTTGATTTAAAAGGCAGCATCAAAAACTGCAAAGGAAGGGGAAAAATAGCTTCTCTGCACTCGTTTGGAGCTCCCAGAGCCGGATCATCGAGATGAGGCAACCAGGCCATCTACCTTTTCGGGAACACCCTGCCCAGGGCCAGGTCAGGGGGCACCTGCGCTGAAGGCAGCCCTTCTCCTTCTGGCCCTGGAACGAGGTCTTGAGCCTGGCAGAGAGGCACCTCCCCTCCTTTCTCTTGTTCTGAATGGTGTTTGTGTCAGTCTGCAGCTGTGTATGGTATTATGTCTTATAATCCTGCATCACTTCTATCCTATCCAGTCATATCTAATGTAGAAAATTAGTTTCCAGTGGAAGTAATATGTAGTGCTTTTATGATATTTGTGTGCAATATCCCCTCTTCCATTGAGGATATTTGATGTAAAAGAAAAAAAAAACCCTGCAGTTCCACAATAAAATACAAAAGTGGCAAAAGTTCAGGTGTGTGCTGTCTTACATTTTGTGTTGCTGAGTTGCCTCATCGGGAGTTGGGATTTGCCATCAATGGGCAGGGGAGAATAGGGGAGAGCAAACCTCAGAGAGGGCTCTGATACTACTATTTCTGTAACTGCTGCCTTGTTATCTTGTATAATCAGGACATTGGGGTCTTAGGACAGAAACTGGGAAATGAGGGAGAGAGACAACTAACATTGCGTGAAAAGAAAAAAATAACTGTACCAGTGTAGTTGGAGGGGGTATTGATGAGGTCTCCACATGAACCACAATATAAACCCTAAACCAGGTGTTATTCCCAGCTCTGCCACACCTGGCTGCGTGACCTCTCACTTTATCCCTGTCTGGAGTTTCTTTTCTCATCTGTGAAGGAAAGGCTTTGACAAGATGGTCACACTGGATGGCCTTCCCAAGGCTGACTTTCTGGGCTCTACAAGGCCATCTTACTCAGTAATTACATCCAACACCTTCTCTTGGTTTCTCGCGCAGTGACAGAGTAAGCTCTAAGGAAGCAGCGTAATACCCTGTGGATGTGACTGACACCCAGGAACTAAAAGCTGTTTCAGAAAAGTGATTATGCATAAAGTACCTGAAAAAAGGAGGAATTCCTCATAGTCACATTGTTGTACCTTTACTCAATACCTAGCATTAGGTAATACTGTGAGGACTTAAAGGTGAACAAAGCTGCCCTAACTGGGGTGACAGGGGTCCCCAAATTCAAGGGCAAGCTGTGGTGACCACAGGAAAAGCACCAGAGGTGATGTCTAAGCTGAGAACAGGTGTGAGTGTGCTGGACAGAAAGTAGATTCTAGGCAGAGGTAGCAGCTCGCATGGAAGCACAGTGGAGAGCAGGGCCAGTGTATCTGGGGGCCTGGACTGCTCAGAATGGCAGAGCAGAGTGGACGGCCTGGCATCTCAGTTCCCCCCACATGGCGCTGAAAATGTGCCCACAGAGTGCTCAACAGTGACCTCTGGGACATGGCCTTTCTGTCTCCAGGGATGGTCTTTTGGCCATAGGTCTGTCCTGAATCAATGATGCTCCTTTGTCGCACACACTCCTTTTGATCTTACACTGTGCCTCCAAACCACGGGGCTTCATTTACCCATCCCATTAGAAGTCGCTGTTTGCCAGAAGGGATTCTGAAACTCCAGAATCCAACTTCCAGGAGAGGAAGGGTTAAGCAAACATGTGAAAACTCAGGGTGGGAAATCATCACCAAAATATTTTAATGACATCAGATTAACCTTAAGTAAATAGTTTTCTATTCCACTGTCAGGCTATTCCATTTCAGAAAGGCTTTCTGGCCTGAACCTAGGGGGACTGACCCTCTGGGTTTGCTGGGACTGCCCTTGACTGAACATCTCATGTCCCAGGAGACCCCTCAGTCCCAGGTCACCGTACCTGTTCCATTTCACATTCTACATTAGGCACATTCACCTAGAGCAGCGGTTCTCAACCTGTGGGTCGCGACCCCTTTGGGGGTCAAATGACCCTTTCACAGGGGTCGCCTAAATACATCCTGCATATCAGATATTTACATTACGATTCATAACAGTAGCAACATTACAGTTATGAAGTAGCAACGAAAATAATTTTATGGTTGGAGGTCACCACATGAGGAACTGTATTAAAGGGTCGCAGCATTAGGAAGGTTGAGAACTACTGCCTAAGAGGGTGTTTTATGGATTAAGATGTTGAGCTCCTTAGAGAGGAAGCATCATAGCAACCAAAACCCTCCTACCACTGGGTATAAAAAGGATGTGAGGTCCCCTTTGTAAAACCTTCCCAAATTGTCCTGGTGTCCTTGATCTGGCTTGTAAAGCCCGGAATAGAATTTATTTTCAGATGCTTTATTTTGGTAATAACTGTTCGTGAACATGCCCAAGTTGGATTTGGAACCCCTAATGTTCTTACACAGTAAACACACAGCCCAAGTAAGGGCTTTGTTTTAGACAAAGATCCCAGTGGTGACTGCCGCAGTTTCAGCAGCATTGCCACCACCTTTGGTTGGGACATCCCTGAACCATAAAGGTAATGACATCCTCAGGGTGGCATGCGACATCAGCAAAAGGTCAAATCAACGGGGGGAGGAAGGTTATTTTCAAGCCAACAAGCTGTTATTTAGAATAATAGGCGATTTTCCTGACATAAAAGTGTTGAAAAGCATTCTTCTTTCCCCATTTTCTAAACACAAAGATTTAAAACGTTTATCATTTTCAGAGTTTGAAAAGTTCGGCTCTGAAGTAGAACTCTGAAAAGTTGAGCTCTAACCATGTAATGAAACTACAGTAACACCACATATTTTGCTCTTATGAGTCACTGTTTAACCATTACATGGTTAAAGCCAAAGCCCCTTGAGCCCATGTTAAGCTCCGTCCTTTCCTCTCCCACACAGGCCCATCGAGGTTATGGGTACAGTGGTGTGGGATCCTGCTGCCTTGTTGGAGGTCACATTACAGCAGCTTCATTTGGGCTCAAGACCTCTGGTTCCAGATACACATCCTCAGACAGCAAAATCACATAAACCACCGTTGACCCTCTTCTATAGTGGATCACAGGTCAGCATTCAAACACTGAGCCACATCAGCTGGGCAGAAAGGTGCCTTCTGATTTATCTCAGACCTTACACTTGCTTTAAGGGAATGGCAGAAAAGCCCTGCCCGTGATAAACCAAATGTCAGAATGACGTTGGATTACAGCCCTCTACCTGAGTCCGATTCAGCTTTGCAAGCAGAGGGCCCGGTGTATATGGAGGGAATGTGCAGGGCGAGGTCTGCAGTTTCAGGTTCTTCATTTAAAACGGGTTCCTGGTACCTCCCTCGTGGGGTTGCTGGGGTTGTTGGCACACAGTGAGACTTCCGTAAGGTCAGACTAATGGAGAAGAGTTAAAAATATGTTGCTGAAAATCATAGTAACTATGATGATGAGATTCCCTGTCTCTCTCCCTTCCTCAAAAGATAAAGAACACATTAAAGGAAAAAGAAAAACAGAAAAAAAAACCCAGAATCCAACAACACAATCCAAGAACATTTATTTCCACAGGTTCTTGATAAAAGACCGCAATTCAGAACAGAAGTACACTGCACTTAAAGGCAAAACTACACAGGAAGCAAGAGCTGCCTCAACCCCTTTCACAGAGAAACTTCAGGAATGTTGGCCTCCTGAGGGTTTGATAGTTACCCATTCTCCCATGCACTGGAAGCCCATGCTGTCCCAGATTTTCTGCAACTTCTCTGACTGAAATGTGTGTTCACAGCCTGTGTGTACGCATGCACATGTGTGGGTGTATGTGTGTGCATGGAAGGCTCATCTGACCTACTTAATGAAGGAGCTAGGACAACAGGTTGGAAAAAGGTACCCCAGCATGATGGAGAAGCTCCCAGCCAGGAGACTAGTTTTCTCCTCAAGAGTCCCTGCATTCTAAAATGCCACAGAGGTTCCTGCAATTTGAAAGCCATTGACTGACCTTCTCTCAGTTCAGGTCTGGGTGTGCCACAGCGAAGGAGAATGTGGAGACGTAGGTGGTGATGCCCCGGAGAGGAGGGACCGAAGTCCCAGACGTGTACTTTGCCTCAGGTGGGGGAGAGAGGCCATTAGAAAGCCTGTGCTTGAGGCTTGATACCTGAACCCGGGCACCCCGTCCGGAGCTCCGAGGTAGCTGGTGGCTGCAGTCTGACTGCTTTCCTAGTTTCACAGCCCCTGGAACTAAGAGTGGGCAGCCTGCATGGGCAGACAGGGCCTCTGTCTGTAGAACATCTCGGTATTCCTCACACAGGTGGATGACTTACAGAAGGAGAAGGCGGATGGAAGAGGCTGAGGCTGCCATCACAGTCACAGTGGACCCATGATGGGGTTGGTGAAGTCCCTGTGGTGGGGCTGGGCCGTGGGGCCCTGTTAGGCAGCCGCCTTTGCTGCTTGTTGAGCCAGGTACTCCTGCTTTGCCTTCTTCCTGAACTCCTGTTCCCGCTGAATCAAGTACAACAATTCCTGATGCCACTGCTGCAGCTTCTGCTCGTAGGTGGCGATGTCCTCTGCTTCACAGGCGGGCAGCTGGTCTTTGATGAGCTGGGTGGTCAGCGTCAAAAGGCTCTTGGACTCAATTTTGCCCAGAGCCTGAAGCTGGGAATGTAAGGCCTATTGGAAAGAAAGGAAAAACGAGGAGAAGGGTGTGCACGTGGAAGAAGGATATAAGGAGGAGAGGTAAGCCCCTTTCCCTTGCAGAATCTCCACACATCCAGCTTGCGGGAGAAGGCATGCTGCCGGGAACCTGTCAGAGGCCTTCTGTCCAGGCACTGACAGCGTCTGCTGTTTCCCTCAGCCCAGCCATTTGGCTAAGATGGACTACATGTCATTTCTTCCCCTTCACTTACAAACAGTAAATGAAACTCCACATGCTGTGATTCCCTCTAGTTTCTGGTTTTAAACCACAATGACAGCACAGGCAGAACAAATCCACATTTCCACCAAAACCTGCACTGAACCAAGCAGTCCACCCCAAGAACAAAGAACCCAAAGATACAAACAAAATGGCAGAAGTGGCTAATAAACATCTTTTCCTTCAGAATCACCGAGATAAATGTTGGCCTGATGGGCGTCCCTTTTCACAGATGGAAGCCATTCAAGGACTTCTTGCTAATGGCGCGCTAACAGCTCCGGCGAGTGCTGCGTCCACAGCCTCCGCCTGCCCTGCTCACAGGTCAGCTGTAGTGCTGACTGCTCCGCTCCATCAGAGATGGCAGCTGGGTTTGTTCACACTGTATTCCCGGAGAAGTAAAGTACGAAAAACACTAATCTACTTAAGTGCTTCAAGATGTAGCTCACTGGAGAGAGCCACTTATGGCCCAACTATAGCTTATACCGCACATCTCCATGTTCCCAACAATTGCAGCTCCCTGGCTCAGGCCAGGAGGTCTGCTCCCAGCGGGAGGGGAGGTGAGCAGCTCTACAAGGCGTCAGGTAGTGGTCAGGGGCACAGTGTGATGGTTCTGTCATATAAAATTTGGCCCTAAACAAATTACCTGAGACTAATACACATGAAGCAACAGAAAGACAACGAAATATAAAATGAAAATCATTATTCCTGGGGTTTGAGGCCAAGGAGACAGCTTGAGACATAAGAATAAGCACTCAACTCTGAGTCAGAAAACTTTTGTTCAAGTCCAAAGGCTACGGGCTGGTTTCTCTCTGATGTGGTGTCCTGTAAGATGGACGAGCTGCATCTGCCACCCAGGGTCACGGCGAGGACAGATGAAATGCAGTGGTGCCTGATGCACAAACAGTAGCCAATAAGTACTTGTCTCTTGTCTTTTTCTGATTTTTTAAAAAATATGTTTTTGGAAGTGTGAAGACTAAGAATTTAATTTAGGCACTGATTTCCATTCTTTGAGGTTAAGTATGTAAGAAACAATAGAAAGAGGTGGGAATTTCAGGAAGGGTGTGGCAGTCTTGGTCAATATGAATATGGTAAACGATAATGTATAAGGCTCAGGAGATTTTATTTTGTTCTTCAGCCTTTCTAAATCTGCAAAATTAGGCAAAGTTCACTGGGAAAGAATTAAGCCAGCTCTACGGTTAATTCTCTGTGAACAAGGGTTAATCTTTTTTTCTCAGTTTAAAAATTATAAAAGGGGAAGTTGAGCAATGACCTTACAGAATATTGGAAGAAACAGTTGCTAAAAGCACAATAGAATCCCCTTTATGACACAGGGAAGTAGGTATCTCACAGCTGGTTCACGATAATTATGGAAAAGATGTAAAGGTAATAACCTGGCTAAATGTGCATCTCTCGTCCCAAAGTGAGATAACGGGTCAGCTGGCATGGATGGGAATGGTTTCTGCTTCATACTCAGAATTCTCTTTCGGGCAGCACTTTTTTTCTCTTTGCACAAAATAGATGAGAAAATGCAAAAAAGAGGCCAAGGATTTAAACTCTGAACATGGCTCTTCTTTCCTGATGGCCATAGAGGCTTTGAGGATGTTGGCTGAGAGCTACCAAAGGCAGCTTCAGTGCTCAAGGCTGCTGAAAGGGAGAGTGGCTTTGTTTCCTAAAAGAGAGCATTTCTAATGGCCTCACACACAACACAAAGCCGCCAAGAGGAGCAAAGGAAGATGCCTGCATCTAACCTTCATCCTGCTCAAATGTGACTTGGTAATTCCTACCTGCATCTCTGGGTTGTCACGCACGCTTAGCACAACATGGAGAAAGGACCGGATCCTTTCCTCTCGGGGTTGGAGTCAGGTGATGGCTAGGAGGAGGTAAGCTATTACCGACTCACCAGGCACATGGCAGCGATGAGGGGTAATGACATGCTGCCTTAGTGAACAAAACGGCGACCCATTAGCTCAAGTATAAAAAGGAGCCCAGAAATTTACATTTGTTCCTTTTAAGACCACTTCCTGTGTGAAGCAATAAAAATGCAATTTTTGATGTCAGTTTTTAACGCCTTTGTGTGTGACATTAATGCATGAAAGGGCTGCCTGTCGATCACGAAGGCAGAGAGCATGCTTAATGCAAGCCGAGTGCTGAGACTAACCTTAAATCGCTCCAGGTAGCGGGGAAGCTTGGACTGTTCGGTTTCCTCCACATCCAACTGCTCCACCAGCTCTTCTGGGCTCTGGCTGTCTTCCCCTCCTTGGGGCTGTTCCTCTGAGGACTCCTGGGCTGGAGCCGTCAGAGCCTGCAGTGCTCTGTCCAGCACGTCGAGCTGTGGGGCAGAAAGGGGCAGGGACTCATCAGCCCATGGCCCTGAGAGCACATGAGAAGAGAGGCTGGAGAAGGGAAAAGAAGGAAATCCGGCATCTCAAAAGTCGTGAGATGAGTTTTCTTATCAAATTATAGGAAACAGAAATGGTTATATGATTTCATTAGAAACGTCCTGTTGTATGGCATGGAAAACCTCGTACAAAACAAATGGTACAAATAAGCAAGCGCAGAATTATTTGTATAGGAATCAGCACAAGGGCATTTGATTGTACGTTTAATCAGCCAGGTAGGAATCCAAGAATTATGCTCAATGGGCACAAAAGAATGCCCCTCCCCACCTCCAGGTCTTTCTTCCTTAGTCAGTTTGGAATTGGGAGAAAGACCAAGAAAACCCAGCATAGACCGCAACCGACAAAGGCCACTGCGAATGCATGGCGAAGCCTCTGAGCCTTGGTGAGGGCCTCCTTCAGATGCTAGCTCTCAGAGTATCTGTAAATTAGGGATCAGCGCAACCCACACTGCTGCTGGCAAAGACCAGAGGCACACATGCAATTCATTTTCGGGAGGTGGTGTCTGTGACTTAGAAAGGAAGTAAATTACACACCAGAGGGTTTGGTTAGACCCCTCCCTCACCACTTTCACCTTGGGGCACACCTCCTCGACCCAGAGGGACTAATCATCGGAGATGACACAGAAACAACCTCACAGCCAGCATTAGCACCCGATGCAACACAGATTAATTCTGTCCATGCCACGTGAGAACAAAAACCCAGAAATATCCAAGGCCTTTTAACGGCACTAATACACTGCACTCAAACCTGACACGTGCCCTATTCTTGCTGACATCTGAATCACATTCTTATTAAGTCGGAACACAAAGAATGCAAATCTGGCTCAGACTGGAAGGACTATTTTTCCGGCAAAGAGCTGATGTACAATTTTGTTTTCAATTACTAGCACTGCCTACAGCAGGGCTGAGTAGGAATGTATATTCAGAAGTGTGTATGCTGTTGTAAACCTGGCACAGAACGTAATGGTTCACTAGACATTAGCATGCAGAGCCACTACAGGAACCAGACTTGCATATCTCCCGATGGAAACGAAAGCCAAGAGGTGAGTCCTAGTGATCAGGGTCAAGGTCAAACAAATAAGCGGCTCACAGTTAACTTTCACACCCTAGAATGAAATGACCACTCTGACACAAAAGCTGCTTGGATAGGAGTGGACACTGTGCCTTCCACTATGGGGTGTAGTGTCATGTGGCTCTAAGATCTCTCATCTCCTGTAGCCTGAGCTAAGTCTCATAACTGGTGTCAAGAGTCCTTGGTGACTTCAAGAGAGATGAGCTTGAGACTGAAGGCCAGCCTCCTAGTCCAGGCAGCACGAACTCCTAGACATCCGGAGGGACATCTGATCCGGACCTCAGCACTGGGCATTCACCATGGAACTCATAAATGGGAGGGAAAGAAGGCTGTGCCATCTCTAGTCCCCAGATTCATTTCTGTGGGCTCAGGAAAAGTCGCCATTTCGTCTCCCAGAACTTTAGGGTACAGAGAGGCCAACATTTTTAAGTGGAATCTTAACCTTTCCTGAGCTGCCACAGAGATTTTATTGGGGAGTGAGCAGTATTTTATTGAACTCAGGGGAGGGGAAGAGGTTCCCTTCCAGTCAGTGGACTATAAAGTCAACAATAATCTTATTTTCTAGTACATTTTATCAGTAACATTGAGAATGTTTGTGGTTTTTCTTTCCTTTTCAACTGAGTAAGTACATGATTCTACAGAAATAAAAAAGAAGTAGGGGGCAGGGGAAGACAATAAAAACAAATACAAAACACAACTTATGAGGTGGCTAACTCCCATTGAATTAGGACAGGGGAACATACCGCTTCTCTACATAGCTTTCCATCTTCTGGGGAGGAGGCCACCTCCTCCATCACCTGGAGGGCTCTGTCAAGGTAGCCTGGTCGCCACAGCAGAGGCATGTTGTGGTACACAGCCCGCAGCCCTCGCTGCAATTCCACCTTCCCTGTGGCCAAAGGAACAAGGAGAAAGCTCAGCCGCTCCTTCCCACGAGGCCTGAGACAGAGGCACCCACGCACACCCACCTGGCAGCTCTAGGAACAGAGAAGGATCATTTCCTATCTGTGCCGAGGGCCCACCCAGCATCCTGGATGGTGCAGAATGTGGAAAGATTCACTGGATATGTTTTTAATACACAATTTTATGAACTTGTTTCTCCTCTTTTTCACCTGGACTGGTGGGGATTATCATAAGGACATCTTCAGCATAGGCTGCGGGCAATTTAGAGAGGCTGATCTATCTGCCTCTAAGTGGAGCTGCCCTTATAAAATGAGTCAAACAACTGAAACACTACTTTTGTTTTAACAACAAAATCTTCCTCAGAAAAAAATCCTACAACTTCCCTACACTGAAAATCCTGTTAACATGGGACAACTTGCCACGCCAGGAACTGTGGGACAGTTTTTGAAATGCTCCCAAACGTCCCATCGACTGTCCTCATAAAAACAAAGAAAAAAAAAAAGAAATCCCATTTTGCTCTTTGTCCTTTACTTGGGCTTTATCAGTGCTAAAGGCATAGAGTTCGCATCATCCTCTGGCTCTCAGGACATGAGTGTTCCTCCTCTTGGTACCTCAAACCTTCATCACCCCTGGAACTCAGGATGCCAGACAGCAGGGTCCTCTGCTGGGCACTGTCTGTACTCCTGGGACCCAGAGCCCCCTCTGCACTAATGATCAAAGTCACCTTGAGCTGTCAGGTCTCACATCCACCTTCACTTATCTTTCCTGGGAAGGAGGATTTGGAAAAGCTCTAGCAGGACATAAATAGACAAGCTTATCAGGTGGCAGCTAACTTTAGAGCTTTAAGATGCTTGAGGCCAGACTGTGGCCACCTTCTGGGAAGCTGCTGCCTTCGAGGCGAGTGGGGCTGTCCAGCACAGGACACACAAGAGCAAACAGCTTCTAATGGGACGGCTGCCAGTTCCAAAGCCCCAGGGCCTCTGCTCAGAAACAAGAAGTACGTTTTCTTAGCCCTGACAACTTCCTGAATAATTCCTACAGTATAATAGACTTGAATGCACATCTGAAGGCAAAAACATGTAAATCAGAATTGAAAAAAGATGACAAATAAGGAGAATACAGTTTCTTGAAGGTGTTCAACTCTTTCATGAGACTGACAGCCCGCTGGTAAACTCAGAAATTCCTCCCTAAGTCACTTTATATCAGGATCAACCTCCTGATATAAAGGATGCCACATTACATTCTATTGAAGACAAACTTCAAAGGCAGCCAAACTGCTGTAACAAAATAAGCAGCTCAAAGTTGACTTTTACACCCTATTAATGAAATAGCTAATGTGATGATGCTCATAAAACAAAGGTCAGCAGAAGCAATGAATAAATAATCAGGAGAAGGTGCTTCCTCAAATGCCTATCAAGTAAGACGAAGCCTGGAAGAAGAATGACATAACATGCACTTAGTAAACCTCTGCAAACGGGGCACGTTTAAGGCTGAATCTTACTTGCCCTGACTGCAGAGCCCACATCCTGAGGCCACACTACAGGGGCGTCGCCTCCTGTCCCGGCTGATTCCGGGGCAGTCAGGGCCCTCCCCCTGCACAGCACAGCCACGCTGTGCCCGGGAGCCACTCGCTGCTTTCCTGAAGTGCAACCAGTGGCGCTGAGTTTCTTTTGCCTCACCTGAAAACAATACCAAGGAGGACTTCAACCCTAACTCTCAACTTCCTACTCCCTGGACTTCAGATCTAAAGAGAGAGCAAGATATGGTTAATACTGGAGAAGATTCTACTGGCTGGTTCTCCCAGAAGAGGGCCAGAACTTTCCTTTCGTGCCCCAGCCCTTCCTCACACTGAATTCCACTAAATGTAACCTGTGGCCACCGGCACTGGTTCTCAGCTTGCAAGTTGGCAACCGTAAGGCCATCAAAGGTTACTTCTCTGTGCCTAAAAGTGAAAGTTGTATAGGAATTTAGTCGCAAATCTAAATCAAACTATACTTGTATTGTGAAGGAGAAGAGAGCATTAGTCATCCCGTTGAAACACAGTATCTGTAAGGATCACTTAGCTTACCCAGAAGTGCATAGCCATACAACTGGGAACTCAAACCCACTGAGTTCTTTTGCTTCAGGCCTGGGAGTAACAGGGATGCACCAAAGTTCCTCTCCTCTTCCCACTGCAACAGAATATACCAGGTCACTGTCCAGCCAAGCAATGAACACTTTACACAAAAATGTGATTTTTAATAACATGGAGGAAAAAGAACACATCATAGCATTGTTAAACAAAGCAAAACAATAAAGCTATAGATACACTATAATCACAATTTTGTAAATAAAAGGTATTTATTTTTAATGAAAAACACAGAATGTTAACAGATTTCTGGGTAGTGAAATTAGGAGTAATTTTGGTTTTCTTTGTACTTTTATTTTCTAAAACTTTGGTAATGAATAAGAGCTCCAGTTACAATCAGAAAAGCAAAACAAAACGAAAATAAAGAGTATCCTCGGGATCAACATTGCCTGGGCAACCAATAAAAACGTCCGTGCTGCCGGCCCCATGCCCACTCCCATGGCTGTGACATAATGGAGCAAGCTTTTGAATTTTCAACAATTCAGCAACGACAGGACTCCCATTTGACAGTGTTAAAATAAATACAACCATTAGGCTGCTTTTAGGTAGATCTGTGCCTATCAAAAATAAATCAGGCAATCAGAAACACTTAGTGATCACTTCGTTCAGCCCAGGGTGCAAAATTACACTCCAATAAAAGCAGAGCCTTTGAGACATGAGAAAATGGGGCAACACCACAGCATTGCTAAACTCGAAGCAGAACAGCAACAGCAGTGACAAGGATTCCCTGAAAAGCGGGCCCCGAGGAGAACCTTGGCAATGACCCAGACACGAGAGCTGGGGTCATTCAGTGCCACGCGAGTACACACTGGCCTGAGCCTGGCTCTCGCCTGGAAACACAGAACACAAAGCTCAGGCTGCCCGGCACTGGTGTCTGCATGCAGAGGTCAGGGAGGAAGCAGAGAATGAATGCGGTCTGCTCAACAACTGCAACTTGGTGTGAGTGAGACACCCCAGGTGTTAAAAGCTTTTTCCTGGAGGTGGGCTTTGTGGGACAAAAGCGGAATTTCTTCAGGCCTGAAAAAGCAAAGGCTTGGGAGAGAAACAAAGCCTCCCCAGGCACTTCTGAGAACAGACAAGTGAAACTGCTGGTGATTAAGGACCAGGTCCTTCCACTTACAAAAGCAAATCACTCACTATAGGTTTGATTCCCCCCATAAACTGCAAGAAAAGGGGCCCGTGAATAACAAATAAAGAGTCTTAAAAACATTTTTTTTCTTTAAGGAAACAATGGTGTAAGTATCAGAATGCAACAGGGCGAAAAGCCAGGTGAGCCAAGCAACATGGCGATAGTGACAGGAATGGCCACACTCCCAAAGGACTTTCGAAAGGTGAGAAGAAAAGCAAATGAGAGCCTTAGAGGTGAACCATTAGGTCTCTTCCAAGCCCTTAGCTTCTGGGGTCCGTACTGTCGGCTGCTATTTCACCAATGTCCTCTAGGTTTTTCCATATTATGCCTCTGCCTCTCCAATTAATACAAAGTAAACCCTCAGTCTCCCTCGTCCCCCTGCTGCACTCCACTTCAGCTAGACATCTCAGAACACCTGCCTACACTGTGTGTCCCTTCTGGGCCGCTAACTCACTGCACAATCCACTCCAGTTTGGTTTTCTGCGCCATTATCCTACGGAAACAAAGGTTACTATTTTGTGCCTTCATGCCACTACATTTAGTGAACTTTACAAAGGTCCGCATCTTACTTAGAAGCATGTTATACTGCAGACCACTCTCTTCCCGTGGGTTTTGTGGTCTGCACATTTCTATTTCCTTTTTGCTCTGTGGCTCATTTTCAGACATTTACACATGGATGGATAAATTTTATATTCAGAATTTTTCATTAAGCTCCTAATCTCCCTTGTGCAATCTTGACTATCTCAAAATGCAAAATCTTCAGAGCCATACTTCAGAGCTAAATTAATGATTTTCTTCATAAAACCCAGTCTTTTTCCAGAGTTCTCTTTGCAAATACCTGGCAACCCCTCTGTCCAGATACACAAGCCAGAAACTTAGATAAGATTTGACCCCTACTTTCCTGCCTCCACATCTAGTTCATCATCATGTTATCTGCCTTCCAATATGTCCATCGGCTATGCTCTAACCCCACCACATCCTGGTCCTCAAACTACTGTTATCTCTTGCTCAGACAACCATAATCATCTCCTAAGTGCTCTGACCACAGCCAACCCAGTCCCACTCTGATCTTTTATGCACATGACTGCCAGAGGCATCTTTTCAATACAAATCGGATCATGTTACACCTCTGCTAAAAACTTTTCAATGGTTTCTCACTATTTTAGGATGAAGACAAATAGCGTAGCACGATCTACATTTTCCTACTTTGCCTCACCTTACAGCTCCTTCCACTCTCTCTGTTGCAGCTACACTGATTATCTTCCCATCCTCTTCCACCCCTTTCTGCTCACCATAGTCTTTCTGCTTCCACACGTTTTGGATTTTCTTCCCCTTTTAGCCAGTTAACTCCTAGTCATTCTTCAAAGATTAACCCAAGAACTATTTCCATAAGAAAGCCTTTCCTAACCTATCTAAGCTTAAATACAAACAAAAATCCCTACAGCCTTTTCATAGACCACATCTTTGTAGTACTCATTATAGTCATAATTTCATATTTGTGTGTGTGTTTCATTTTTAAATGCCTGTAATCTTCTTAGATTGTAGGCAGGAAATGTTTGCTTATCTGTGTGCACAGGTATGAAATGTTATGGGTGTTTAATACATATTTAATGAGATAATGAATGTGGTGTTTGTCATAGGCTATTAACACTCATCTTAGAAAAGCAAACATGCCGTAAATTCTTCAGAATTTGGGCTGGAGTAGATGACGTTTTCAGTTCTTACCCAAATTAGAATTAAAACATATACATTTTTTATTGATTTCCAAGAGGAAGGGAGAAGGGAGAGATAGAAACATCAATGATTAGAGAGAATCATTGATCGCCTGCCTCCTGCATGCCCCCTACTGGGGATTGAGCCCACAACTTGGACATGTGCCCTTGACCAGAATCAAACCCGGGACCCTTCAGTCCACAAGTCGATGCTCTATCCATTGAGCAGAACTGGCTAGGGTCCAAATAAGAATTTTTTAATGTTACATTTGAGGTTAAGGGTAGATAATAGGATCAGACTTCCTGGCTTCATAAGGCAGCTTCATGCTATTAACTGATATCCCTGTGCCCCAGCCTTCTCATCTGTACAAAGTTGTGAGGGCTAACTGCATTAATAAATTTTCTGGTGTAAAGTGCTATTTAAATATTAGTTATTGTGTTATCACTGTTGTTATTCTTAGGACAGCAATAAATAATAACTAAATACCTAACCTAATGGATAAAACTAAAATCTGACATTCTAGATTGACAGAAATTAAATAATTGGTATTTAATACCTAAGGTTGTAGTCAAAGTCAGCAATCTCATTTCTTCTTTGATATGCCAGGTCCAGCTCTCACTGACTGACTGTTACCCATTTCTGCAGAGCACTGGAACTAGATCAAGTTTCAAAACGTGCCTAAGCACTTTCACTTACGATTCTCATGAGTGGAGGACATCCAGTTCCACTTTGTTAGAAAGCAGTAACTACAATGGAGTGCAAACACTCATTCCTGGTTGTACACAGCCACAGAGCTGCCCAGCAGACAGCTCTTTCCAGGTCCGAGAGAGCCAGGGTTTCCTCTGGCCAGCTCAGCCCTGCCCGTAGCCACTACCTGCTTTTCCTAAGGTTCTGGGGACTGCTTGAAGATAGATCACTTACAGTGAAGTCTGTCTTCTTTGCCAGGCAGTGGTATAAAACATAGAGGGAGAGAAGCTGGGTGGAAGGTACTTCAAAGGCTTCTTGCATCATGACCTCAAAAACCACGGATAAAGCATCTGGCAGGAAGATCAAAGTGAAAACAAGAGCAAATTAGCTGCAGGTAGCATCACCAAATCTGTATTTAACTATAAGTACTCTTATAAAACGTGGGGCACGACAGAAAAATAAACAGAATTAAGAAGTAAAAAATGTGTCTCTGTTCCTAGTTCTTCCCAAACCCTTTAGCTTCCATTGTACATACTTGTATGCACTAAACCAGGTGCTACTTACTGTACCACTCTCCTCAAGGACATTGAATAAACCATTTAATTTCTCCCAGCATCAACTTCCTAATGATAAAATATCACTTGTCCCACCTACTTCAAAAGATTGTTAGACAATCCAACAAAATAATATATATGAAAATGCCTCATACACTGAGAAGCAAATTTAAGGCAGCATGTCTATCAGCTGGAAGAGCTCAGGCATACAGAAAGGAGGCAAATATATTTTCCAGATCACCCTGACAAGCAGAGGGGGGCTGGGCTGACTGCTCCATTTTGTGTTCTGGCACCTTCTTCTTGTTAGGGCAAAAGAAGACAAATGCTAGAGGCAATCCTCAATCCCAGGTATTATTTCAAAGAAAAAAAACTGATTAATATAAAGAGGACTATCAAACTCAGTTTAAAAGACTTGAACAAGGGAAAGGAAATGCTTATTCATAAATTATAAGCACCTGAGTACAATATACAACGTATTTGTTTCCACATGAACACTGGTCGTAGGAGATCGGACATTAAGCAATTTTTATTTTCCCTCAATATTCCACAACATAGACAGAAGCCAAGAAAATCAAGTTCAAACAATTTCCTCTTCTTAGTATTTGTTGTTAAATTAGAGAATGTGAATATTGATTTAAAATGTGGAAACTGCATTTAACAGACACAAATATTTCTGACTAATTGACTGAGTTGTTATGTTAACCAATTTTTGCACACACTTATAATTACAAGAGTTAGCACTGATTTGCAGCTGTTTCTAGCCAGCTGGTTTTGTACATGTCGTCACAGTTTGAGGCCACAGGCAAGAATTTCTATATTCTTTTTACAAATGGGGAAACTGAGACCAGCAGGCCAGGAAGTCATCTAGTCAGTAGCAAAGTAATGTCCTGGAAGAGATTTAAAAAAAAAAAAAGGAAAGGAAACAAACAAACAAAACCCTGCAAATAAAACAATATTTTAAAAGCAAAATTAAAGCTAAAAGTCCAGTTTTTTAAAAAAATGTAGTTTTGCCAGTATCTGTTCACTGAATCTAAAATTACACATGAAAAAGAAATCAAATTTACTTTATCTTTTATTATTTCTATTCTATATTTCCATCAGCTTGAGAAGTAAAATTTTATTGGCTGTATAATTAATTTTAATTTTCCTCCATAATCACTTATGTTCTTTGATATTTCTTATCCTAACAAAAAATATATTTTTTCTAAGTTTTGCCATAAATGATAATTGTAATAAAAAATTTACTTTAAACATTTTCAATATTATTTACTCTGCATTTAGAAAAAGAACTCCACTGGAGACTGTCAGGGTCCCACCTGACCACTCTGTAGAGTCTGCTGCAATCACTATCTTTCCTTGGTTCCCCTATGGCAGCTGAGGTGAAAGAGCCACTTTAAATTAATTTCACAGAATCAGAGAATTTTGGGTAGAGATCTCAGAGATCACCAATCCACTTATTTACAGATCTATATATATAAAAGGCTAATATGTTAAATGTCTGACCTTTTAACTGGTTGCTATGATGTGCATTGACCACCAGGAGGCAGATACTCAATGTAGGAGCTGCTGTGATGTGCACTGGCCATTTACAGAGAAATGGCACCATGGACCTGATGCCCACAAAACAACACTCAGCTTCCTCCAAGTGGGACACAGGCCCCGTCACCATGGCGGAGCAACACCCCATCAAATCACAGTCAACACTGATGAGATCCCATGGCACAAAATGTGGCCCACAACCCAGCCCAGCCCAGCCAGGAAACATAGCTGTGGGCACCGGGTAATGACGTCACACTGACTTCCTCTCTCTAGCGAATAACATCCTTGGAGTTTCTTCAGCCCAGGGACATGAACTGCTTTATAGCCAGGTGGAAACATTTACACTTTAACCAAATGTCTGAAGCATTTTCCCATGCCTCATCTCATTTGATCTTCACAGAAGTCCTGGAGTAGGTAGATAGGAGACTTGGTAGAATCCTATTTTCTTTTCATTAGCCAGAAAATGGAGATTTACTAGTAGAAAGCTTAGAAGCTTGACTCTACTGAAAAGAAGTAATAAATGGTGGATCTTGAAAATGACTTCAGGTTTTCTCACTGTGCAGAATATAGTCAAACACTGCTGCAGTTAAATATTTTACCCTTTGTCCTCCCTGTGTGATCTACAATAATGATCTGCTTCATGTTGATATTTACTGCTGTGTTGCTGACAATTACCTGAAAGAGAAGTTGGGGTGCTTCACTGGGCTGGGAAAAGTTTAGCTAAATCAGAAAGCAGGTCTAATTAAGCAAGTTTATTCTATACTAGGGGCCCGGTGCACAAAAATTTGTGCACTCGGGGTGGAGGGAGTCCCTCAGCCGGGCCTGCCCCCTCTCACAGTCTGGGACCCCTCAGTGGATGTCCTATGATGGCCCCAGTCTGCCAGGCGCCTTTTGTGTGTATGTGTGTGTATGTGTGTGTGTCACCACTGGGGACCTGCCCCCAGCCGCATCTGAGGCTCGGAGCAGTCCTCCTGTGTGTGTCTACCTGCCGGGGGCCTGCCCCCAGGCACACCGTGGAGGCTTGGAGCAGGCACCCCCTCTATGTTGATCTCTCAGACTCTTGCCCTCCCCTGCATGTTGTTCTCTTTTTTGAGCTGTG